>VMDR010032838.1:0-11569 GCA_007922815.1 Macrotus californicus
GAATGCTGTGACTCAGAGGAGCCAACTAATATTAAGGTTCACAAGTTATTACTTTCCAATATATTAACTTCTCAATTATTAATTGAATCCTTTAAGCTTGTGTTAAGTTAGAAGCCATTGTTCCTTACACGCTGAAAACTGAGAATGTGTTCATCATTTTTTTGTGTGTGAGATCACAAGCTCTTTATCCTCCTTCAAAAAGTAAATGCACTTCTAAGTTAACTCTGTTAACACGTAACTATTCCTCTGTGAGGGCACAGGCTCCAAACAGGAGGCAGGGCAGTTTTATAAGGCCCAAGCACTGATTTAGGTGTGGGTTATGCTATTTAACATGTATTATCTTCTGATATTTTTTCACATTCATCTCATTGGTTTTGTCTAATTTTATCAATTTTACAAATGAGAAAACAAATGTTTGCAATGTTCCATTAATGTTTGTAAAACCATGACACATACTGGGAATTCAATACATGTGTAATTTTAACACTTTCTGACACTAATTACACTGAAACACATGGGCAATAGAGTCTGACAGTGAGGTCCCCACTGCAGTCACACTGAACTGAGATCCTGCCACCATGTGGGGAGCGAGACCTGAGCCCAGGTGCAGAGCTGCAAGGAGAAACCACGTGGATCTCAATAGCCAGGCCCATGATTTAGCCTGAGATCGTCCTAGTAAAAAAATCAATAAATAAGGGATTGAGATAACCTTGTCTTACATAGAAAAACAATAGAAAAGCTATTATCCTACTAAGAAATCTCCAAACAAGACCTTGTGAACACTACAATGGTTTATTTATACAAATACGTACACTCATAAAACATGCTTCACAGTTTTGGCCTTCTCCACAAATGTCCTATTATTAAATGCTATTAACCTGAGGGCATGCCTAGTGATTTTGTTCAAAATGTATTCAATATTGATTTCCTTAATAAAATTGAAAACTGTAAAACATAAATCATCTTACAACATAGAATTCTAGAGAAAAATGGATTACTTTTCTTATACTACATAGTTTTTGTTGTAGTTGTCAAATATAGATTTGTTAAAAAATATTGCTAGATCCCATAACTATAGATACCCCTTACTTTTATCATCTGGTAGAGAACATGCTATAGACCCACATTGTGGCACTTTGAAACTGAATAATTCCTAATAGTGACAAATGTCAACTTCAGCTTCTCCCAAAGAGCTATTATGTTATCATCATCATGTCTGTCTCTGTCTCTTGGTTTCTCTGTCTCTGTTCCTCTTTCTCTCTCTCTCACCAAAATGCTACAAAACATTTCTTATTTCAGGGAATGCTAGACATATTGAACTTACATACGAAAACAGTCATATACACCAAAGATATATGCAGCAAAAATGTGAGTGGATAGATTCAATCTATAGTTAATTGGAAATAAAGGTATGACTAATGCCACATTTATAAAGCTATATATAAATATGAGTTATTTTAACATATCTTTAAAATGAGTTACATGCCTGAATGGAGGATTTTAGTTTAAAGAATAGATTCTGCGTTTAGCCATTAAGGATTCATGAATAAAAATATTGAAATTGTATTCTAATGGTATTTAGACAAATATAGAAAATCAACACTAAGTTATACCTGGCTTTAGAAGAGTCAGTATGACAAAAATAGAGGAAAAGATAGGGAAGAACCTGAAAGCCCTAGGTGGTGACCCCAATCACTAAAGCAAAATTGGCCTCCTGGATGGACACTGAAAAGAGCAAGGTAATATGATGGTACAATTGCAAAATGTTCCAATATCTGAACTCCATAAATTGTCTCAAGTACTTTATTGTTTTCTTCCTGTGAAAGGTAGAGTGTGGCTTCTAATGATTGATGTATAAAGTAGATACCATTGCAAAATGAGAGAAGAAATAACATAAATAAAATAACTGGATCTATATAGTAATATCTCTTAAGATATATTTGTCAGTGTGATCACATTTTGGTGGATGAATCAAAATTTTGTTAGAAATTAACCTTTCAACTCATTGCACCACAGCAAAGTATTGAAAATCTAACATAAGGCACACCTGAGTTCCAATTTATTTTCAAGAATCTAAAGTTATGATATTTTGGAGGCAATTAAAATTCTATACTTCACTTCCATCATCTGTAAACTGGAATAATAACATATATCTTACTGCATTGTTTGATGGATAAGTGACACTTTACAAATAGGTTCTTAGGGTGGGTCCAAATTCAATCTGACTGGTGTCCTCATAGAAACAAAACTTTAGACATAAAAAAAGATAACAAACACTCATACTCAGAGAAAAGATCATTTGAGGACATTGAGAGAGCAATCATCATCAAGCCAAGCAGAGAGGCTTCAGGAGAAACGAAACAAGCTGAGACCTTGATTTTGGATTTCCTGCCTCCAGAAATTTACAAAATGAGTTTCAATCATGTAAACCATGAAGGTTGTGGTATTGATAGCATCCCAAGCAAACTAACACAGAACACATCTGTGTCTTGACTTCTCAGACTAGACAAGTCCCGGGTTGCAGGCAGAGGGAAGAAAAGTCACGGAGGCATGGGCATGTCTGGCATGCCTTTATTGACAGGTGGGTGAGCCAAGCACACTGAAAGCCACGTGTCCCTCTCTGAATACTTTCCTGTGGGAGTCTCTCCCCTTATATACTAAATACAGACAAAGCCAGCAGGGAGCCAGAATACATTGTATAACACAGCAAGATTCTGCAAATGTGAGCCCACTCAATGTTATGGAAACTGTTTATCAGATCCAGTCTCAAGGCTATGAGAACATTGCTTATCTTGGTTCCCTAGACATCTGAGTGAGGGAGTGAGATTGACTCTATTTACCATACAACATCCAAATGATATCAAAAGGTCAGACAAAGAAGGAGGTGGGAGCTGATGGGCAGAAACTGTAGGATGCAGAAAGAACAGGAATGTGGTGATGTGGAGGTGGGAGTAGAGGGTCTAAAAATGGAAGAGTCATTAAATCAACCAATTTAAATTGTACCCCTTCTGCCAATATGATGCTCTAAATTCTCCTCTCTTTCTTGTACCTTTTTCACATCATTGACCACCTTACAATATGCTACATAATGGATTTATTTTTATCTTATTGCCTCTGCATCACCAATAGCAAGTTTCACTTGGGTGTTAGTTTACTTTCCTGCCTATTTCCCCTTCAATGGTATTTTGCTGAGTCCATAGAACACTGGTATGCAATGATATATCAAAAAAGAGAGAGAAAGAAAGAGAGAGAGAGGAAGAGAGAGAGAGAGGAAAGAAAGAAAGAAAGAAAGAAAGAAAGAAAGAAAGAAAGAAAGAAAGAAAGAAAGAAAGAAAGGGAAAGAGAAGAAAGAAAGAAAGAAAATAAATGAGTGGGCCCATAGGTCCAGAGAGAAAAACAACTACAATTGTGGCCCTGAAAATCAAAATCAACTGAATGAACTGTGTAGTTTAGAAGAGAGCTTTCCATTTCAATCAAGTTAGAATCAATAGCAACAAAGAAACAAACAGCAGCAAATAGACAAGAAAGCCTTGTCTTGAAGTAAAGAATTATTTTTAAAATATTTCTACTGATCAGTTAGCAGAAAGAAATTTAACATTTACTTTTCTGATGCTAAGTACTAATAAAGGAATTTGTATTAGCATAATTAAAAATAAGAGAGAACACAATGGAATAAAAATGTCAGTTGAAGTAATTATGTTAATTTTTGCAACTATGTATTATTAGGGTGAAATATTATGCATTCCCAAAACTTAATCACTCATTCCCAAATTTTATTCTAGTTAAGATGACAAAAAGTAGCAAACATGAAATTACTAGAGCCTGACCAAGTAATTAGTCAATTATTAGATGTTGTAGAGCTACCTGTAGGCAAATTAAAATTTCAGAAATTATCTCATCAGAGCAGTGAGAATTAGGGATTTCTTTACACTAGCAAAGATGTCCTAGGACAAATTCATTTTGGGTAAAATTGATATGAACTATAATCAGCAGATGGATTGAACAGGGTTTTGTTGGTGAGGAGTGGTACAAAATGCTGGAGAGTTTCTAATCAATCCATGGAGGACACTAGCTTTCACAGTACAGAGTAGGTATCATTGTTGAATTTTATTTAAGGGATGCTGATCATTAAAATGAATTATAGATAGACCAACATAATAGTATTGTCTAATAAGAAGAGTTAGTACAGAGGAAATATATAAGAAAATAAATCTTCCTCAAAGAAAAGTAAATGGGAGACCTGAGTTTAAGGGGTGAGATCAGGAGCACCTTACTGAGAGAAGCGGTAGGAGCAGCGTCCTCGAATATCACTGAGATCAAGCAATAAAGACAAACCTCTGAACAGCGCAGATCTCCACTGTTTTGTAAATCAAATGCTAGGCATGTGTTCACAACTGTGTGTATTACAACTACACTCTGGACTTTTCCCTCCACTGCTGTCAACACATGAGCAGTTACCTTTCACTTCCCTTTCTCTTACAGGACATTCAATTCCTTCACAATCAATGCTACTGTGGTCATACAATTAATAATTAATAATCATACTAATTATATTGGACCATCCATTAATAATTGCATTGGATCATCAGGCATAAACTGGACTATCCCATGCACACTAGGTACATTTGTTTTACCTTTCATTCCAGATGAACTATCATTTCCCTGCCTCTAAAAATTCCTTTAAACACACTGATATTATTAATTTAATGATTTTCTCTTCTAAAAGCTGTGTGATGATAGGAAATATTTTATATCTGTAATATGTTTATGTTGTTTGCTCCAAGTTAGCACTGTTGAGTCTATTTAGAGGACAAGATGTTCAAACCAGAATGATATCTAAACATCAGTCACTGAAGCACTTCAAAAATTAAAGCTTAACCATTATTTGTAACTGCCCATATTTTGTGGAAACTTCCTGAGTCTACATCAAAGAAATAATTTTATCAGGAATGTTTTTCAGAGCTTTCAGAGCCTGACAAGTATCCCTGCTTCACTTGGAAATTGCCAGAGAGTCTCCAAAACTATTGAAATGTAGAAATCTGGCATTTGTGTTGTGCTGTGTTTTGTCTCCGTTTTCCAGATTCCTTTAGTCCCTGCATGGATGAAAACTGGTTTCTAGTTGATCAACTGAAATAAAACGCTATGCTTTATTTACTATTGCATTGCAATCATCTTGTGGATTTATTTTTTTTCCTATGGACCAATGAAAAGTGACAAGTTATTGAAAATATGTTGATAAGCTGCATAATTACAGAATATAATTTGTAATGCCAGAAATACACTTATGAGCACAGTAGATAGTGTGAAAATGTTTAACTACTGTGTAGAACAGAAAGTGAGTTTTCCTGATCAGATAGGGAACAGTAACACCAATCAACAGGACTAGGTTACAGAAATCAATAGGTGGGTGACAGACAATATCACCATCTGGAAAGACTGACCTATGATATAATAGATCTAAAATTTAAATGAAAGTTCATTGACAATTTAAATAACAATTACCTGGGAGAAAAATTCTTTGATTGAAAATGTTTAGCTATTTTTTATTTTAAATGTATTTAAAATTTTAAAACCCCTACTACTATGAAGAAAACTGTCAGAAGCTGCATATATATTTTACATATATTATTTTATTGTATATAATTTAATATTTATTCTATTAAAGTATTTTTCAGATTATATTTAATCAAGACAGATAGAAAACTTCAAAGATCGTACATCATATGATACTGACATTTATAAAAGAGAGAGAATTCTCATAGATGAATGTGTTAGGAGCAAAACTGCCGGAGGGAACAAATGCAAAGGCCCTTGTGAAAAATCTAAGACAATCCTTGGTGTTTCTGAATAATCCTGATCCAAGAGTTCTCAGCTCCAGTAACCACCTCTCTCTCTTCCAAAAGACTAAGGTGGAATGATTTTCAAAACCTTTATAACAAGCACTGTGAGAGCATGAGGATCCTGGGGCCTCTTTAGGCTAAGCTGGCAGGCTTTTGAGAATCCAGATGCTAACTAGGATCTTGGGCTTTGCAGAATGAGAAACAGAATAATTCATGTTTCTACTCTTACTGCTAATTCAGATGGGAAAATTCTATGGCTTGCAGAGTTTTACAAACTTTTGTCCCGTTGATAATCATTAGCGGTATCTTAAAAGATCAAGAGTGGAGTATTTTAGAAAAGTTAAAAAAAATACATTTTTTTCTCTCTCCAACTTTTTCTGATATGGATCTATATGTGTGTGTATGTGCATGCAAACTACTTACCATAATATTAAATAAAGACATTATATAAACTGAAAAATTATAAATAATTATAGAAATATAGCAGAAACTGTAACTACATACATATCTCATACACACCCCATCTGTGTAACTTATTTTTTCCAAAGTGGAAGTTGTGTTTTCTCAATTATAAAAATAATACATTTACATCATTTAAAAATACAGAAAAAGAAGGGAAATTAAAATCTCACTTAGTCCATAATTATTGGTTTTATACATAACCTAAAAATACTTTACACTTATATGTGTGTTTGAATCTGTCATGTTCCTTTCAAGACAAGAGAGTTTTATTTGAATAATACTCCTGAACTGTTTGTGCTCCTCATCCATTCATTCCCCAAGGGAGAAGGTACAACATGTCTGACTGGTGCAGTTGAATTTTAAAAATGTGAAAATGTAAGTTTGTCTATACTTCACTCTTCCCACCTGGAGCTAACTGGTCTGCAGTGATCCTATTTCTATTCCTATCAGTCATGCTATCAGTTTACGGCGGAATGAGCTATGCCCCACAGAGAGACTATTGAGATTTATCACAGTATCGATTTGTCTCTCCAAATTGGAAACTCAGTATTACTGTTGACTGGACTATAGAAATTAGTCTCATTCTGTAATGTCACATATAAGAAATAAATAGGTTATTTTGGCCTCATTTCTGCCTTCTGTATATCTTGTAATTGGTTCACAATCAGAGAAGGAATGAAAAGTACTATTTTTGGCTCCCAAAAGCCATATGATGAAGTTACTGATATATCCACTTACCTCTCCTTACACAGTAGAAAACAGAAGCACAAAGAGCTTAAATAATATGTTCGAAGTCATACAGGTAATAATTGGAAGAGCTTGGATTCCATTTTTTGTATATAACCTACTACATGTTACTAATATGCTATATAAGACATTCAAATTATTTTCAACAATTTGATATTATAAACAAATTGTATATGACATACTAGACGAAGACTCTTATTTAGTAATCCTGATTTTCACTTTAACATTTTATACTTTACTGAAAGTTACAGTTGTCCAATGGCATGCCTATCACTATCATTATATTTATATTAATAACATAATCTATATTAACTTTACTCATACAACACAACTCTAGTGCTTACAGAAAGAGCCCATACATAACCTTGGGGAACTGTCTTAATGTTAATTAATTGCCCCCTGTCACGTATCTGTTTTACAACAAGATGATCAAATGTGGTCTGGAGCAAGATAAGGATTCTGGGAAACAGACCCCCACACAAGGCTGTGTTTGGGTAGTCACATTCCTCCAGGGGATGCTGGCACCACCTTTACCCACCAATGAATATATAACACTCTCACCCTCATCTGGCCAGCTATATGAGTGCTCAGAACAAAGGACCTGATGCTCTTGCCTTTCTCCCCTACCTTGGCAAGGCCCATTCTCTTCCATGAAAATGTATCATTAATAAACTCTGCTTGTATGCTAATAGACTTGCTGATCTGTAATTTTTTACTGCACTGGCAAGAAGAACTGAGTTTCTCCTGTAACAAATTTATTCTAGAAAAAAATACAGTGACAGCTCATAGAATTCCAAGGGGGGTGTATTGCAAAAAAATTCATAAAGATAACATATTGTCTTCTACAAAGAAGTAAAAACAAACCATTGCAATTGTACATCAGTGAACCTACTGAGTTTTGGTTCAGGGCCTTTCTGGTTTCTGCTTACTTTCGATTCTACATTCCAGTTGCAACAGCAAATTAAATAGAGCAGTAACATATACCTCCCATTCAATGCATTATTCTCCAACATATTTACCTGTAAAGGTACAACATTTAATATTTTTTACCATAACAACCATCAAGAATGATGTCCAGGCAGTCACAAAAACCTTAAACACACATATGAACACACACACACATAAACATACATGGATACATATTAGATCTAATGGACATATGGGAAGATAACGGTGTCTCACCATTTTATGCCGACACAATCAAGAAACTGAATAGGCCACCTTTATTAGTGACGTTGCATAAAAGTAGCTTAGCCTGGTAGTTGTTTGATGACTCACTCTCCATACACTTCTAAAACTGAGTTGATATTTTTTTCTTTTTTGTTTTGTTTTTTTAATTTGGGTGGTGGACTTAAAGATCATGTATTATAAAGATGTACCCTTGAAAACTGTGTGATCTTATTATCCAATGTCACCCCAATAAATTAAATTACAAAATAAAGTAAAACTTAATTCTATTTCATTTGATGAATTCGATGCACTCCATTTTTATCTGCTCGGTGATTTATTTATTAAACCCTACAACATATGTCAGAAGGGTACACATAACTAAAATGAGGTGGGTCACGGCCTAGCGTGGGTTAACGGAAGGTCTTCACAATGGAAGGCTGTTCCAGCCCCAGATAGAGATGCGCCTTTATGTTTTCCTCTTTTCAGCTCGTTTCGAATCACTCACTTCCTGAGGCCGAAACTAAGTTGATTTATTGGAACAGCAACTAACTGAGTAATCAAACCTGAGAATTTAATTGAATGTTCAGTTTTACACATTTCATCCTAGGTCAAAATTAAATATCATTTGTTATATTAAAGTCACAATCTGTGTATTTAAAATTTAGTTTTGCAGCATATGAGGCAAAACTATTAAGTTTTTCATGTTTTAAGGTGAAATGATAGTATGGTCATGTTCATAAAGTAAAAAAAAATTGCTTCTGATATATGAATCTTATTTTCTAAAGTATGCCTCAATGATAACTAACGAAGTTACTAGTAAAAAAACAGATCGTAATAAATGCTGATTCATGTAAAGATATTAATATAAAATGTATAGCCCTGGTTGGTGTGGCTCAGGAGATTGAATGCCTGCCTGTGAACCAAAAAGTTGCCAGTTCAAGCCCCAGTCAGGGCACATGCCTGGGTTGCAGGCCAGGTCCCCAGTAGGGGGTGCACAAGAGGCAACCACACACTGATGTTTCCTTCCCTCTCTTTTTCTCTCCTTTTCCCTCTCTCTCAAAATAATAAATAAAATTAAAAAAAATAAAATGGATTGTTTCATCAAAATTATGTAGTAAATGCATATTAATTAGTCCACAAACATTAAAGTAGATATAATCTAATGGATTGGTCTACCTTATACATTCAATAAAAATCATTGCAATGTACTTAATTTTCTTTAAAAAACAGATATAAAGACATCATACATATATTTGAAACTAATTTCCAACTTGTTGGTAACTTTTCTTGTTTTCACTTACTGCCATATTTAATAGTTTTATAATGAATTTAGATACAGATATGTAGTGAAACACATTTACTTTTGATATTTCAGTGAATATCTAAATACAATTATCTTCCATTATTAATTTAAAGTGGTTTCTGCATTATGAGTTAAAAAGCTCACCAACCTCCATGTCTATGGGATGACCATGGACACCAGTGGATAATGAAGTGTCCTTAGCCCATGCTCATCAAGTCTGACATATAAATAGGGAAAGGCTCAATCTTGTGACAAGGGGAAGAATTGGTAGTATTTACTTTTTCATTTGACTCTAATACATTTTTTATTTTAGAAGGTGAATTCCCAGCCTAGAAGGTGGCCAAAAGATAATTTTCAGAAATATATTTTTTTATTAATTTGTAGCCCTGGAAAGTCTGACTGAATTTGGGAGATGGTTTATCAACGGTCTCTTTATATCAATGATAGTATAATATCTATCAGGTAGAAATTATGTAGGCCACAGTAATTTTAATTTTTCTAGTAGCCACACTACAAAAGTAGAACAGGTGAAATCAATAGGGATACCATGTAAATTTTATTCTAACAATATTCAAAACATTATCATCCCACCTTGGCTGGTAGAGATCAGTGGATTGGGCTCAGGCCTGTGAACCAAACAGTGCCAGTTCAATTCCCAGTCAGGGCACATGCCTGGGTTGCAGGTCAGGTGACCAGTAGGGGGCACACAAGAGACAACCACACATTGATGTTTCTCTCCTTCTCTTTCTCCTTCCCCTCCTGTCTCTCTAAAAAAAATAAAATCTAAAAAAAAATTATTATCTTTACATACAGTCAATAAAAAATTGTTAATAAAGTAATTTATATTATGTTTTTCATACTAAGAATTCAAAATCTATGTACATTTTAAATTTATAGCACACTTCAATTTGGACATTAAATTTTCAATAGCTAAAATAAAATGAAGTCCTAGAAAAACAATAGCTGCACTAACAGAAAAAAATATTTTATATGACTTGATTATACATGAAAATGTATTTAAAATAAATAAAATTTAAAATGTCCTATCTCAGTTGCACTAGCCATATTTCAATTAAGTGCCTACTACTGTTGCTATATGTTACTATACTGGGCGGTGCAGTTTAAAATAAGGGAACATAAAAAAATTGGAGTCTATTTCTTCAATACTTCATGTTTTTAATAAAAAACAATAATACCTGTAATATTTCTAAGTCTATGAAGGTCTTTCCACAATGTTAGTTTTGGAAATGCATTAATATCCACTATAAACTAGAATGATAATCATGTGATAACAACATAGCCTTTCATTCTTTCTTAAAATATATGCAGATACATACTTGCCATTTTAAGTGGCTAATTCGATTATCTCTGAAATAATTTAGTTTAAAATCTATTAATAAAATATTATTGAGAGATTCTATAACACGGCCACGTTCAATGAACGAGAAAGCACAGTTTCAATACTGATAAGCGGCAGAAGCAGATAACGTTACCGGGGGGCCTGGCTCTGTCTACAGAGGGGACTAGCAGGTCCACAGAAGGGAGAGGCTTGACAGCTACACAGAAAGCACAGAACAAACCACAGGGAAGGCACTGATCGCCGCAGAGAAGACAGCTAACTCTGCACGCAGAGGAAGAACTAACGCAAAGATCACGGGAACAGAAAATCATGAATTAAAGTATTTATCCTTGCCCTTCTATTCTTGTTTTTCTGAATTCAATATAACTTCTTGTCAAAGGACACCAAATTTATGATAAAGCATGAAATTAATTTAACTCCACATAAGGAAAACAATACTAGGTAGAGAGAAGTTGGAAACAGCAATACAAGAGAAAAAAGTAAATTACTGGAAGAAGTAGTGGGGAATGATTATTCAAGTCCAAGTTAGAATTAATAAAAGTGTGCAATAATATGTGCAGATATACTTTCATAAAATTAGATGGAGAAAAAATAATTATTTGATTCAAATCAGTCTTTGATTTGAATGCTACTTAATATAGTCACTGAAAGTCATCAGTCTCTCCGACCCTCAATTTCTTCTTCTGC
>VMDR010032839.1:0-11570 GCA_007922815.1 Macrotus californicus
AACAGAGACTACACTTACGCAAGGAAAACCTTAGTTATATGTCCCAACATCATGAAATTATTTTTTTTAAATCATTAAATTAACAACCATTTATAAAATATTTAGATGTGCCAACACCATGCTAAACACTGAGGATAAGATAGAGAAAAAAATGATTTGACCTCATGGGGTGTAAATTATGATGGGAAGACCAAAAATAAATAAATAATCTATATGATGTGTTAGATTGTAATCTGTGCTAAGGAGAAAAAGACAAAGTAAGGAGGGGAGATTTAAAGTGTGCATATGGAAGGCTGAAATTTTAAGTGTTGACTCAGATGGTCCACTGTGAAGGTGAATTTTGATGAAAAATCTGAAAGCACAAAAGAACTAACTCTACCAATATCCGAATGAGTTGCACTTCAGGGAGACGAAGCAGCAAGGGCTAAGTCCCTGCGTCAGGAGTAGGCTTGACTGTTTGAGAAACAGCAAGAGAGATCTGGCTGACATAGAGAGAATGAAAGGAGGAGAAATAGAGCCCTGAGTGGTGTGGCTTGATTGGTTAGGCATCATCCCACAAAGCAAACGGTAGCCAGTTCAATTCCTAGTCAGGGCATATGCCTGGGTTGCAGGTTCGCTCCCCGCATCAGGGTGCAGTCAAGTAGCAACTGATGTATGTTTCTCTCTCTCTTTCTCCCCACCTCTCTAAAAATAAATAAATAAATAAATAAGATCTTTTGAAAATAAATCATTAACTCCAAAAATAAGGAAGAGAAATAGAAAAAAAATGACAGAGAAATAGTGGAAGCATGAGCATGTATGGTCTTACCTTTGTATATTCTTTGAATCAGTAATAAATATTGTCTAGAAAATAATTAGAAGTTTTAGTGTCCTATAAAATATGCACCCCAGATTGAGATACCCTAAATAGAATATTTTAAATAAGGAAATAGTCTTTTGGCTAATCATGCCAAACTCTTTATTTGCATGTATATTACCTATAGTGAGTGTTTTGTATATATCACCCTTGATTTAATCCTAAGTATAAAGAAATATATTGGTGAATATGATTATTGAATCTATTTTTATTACCTTCTAAGATAAATAACATGGTTAAGCATTTGATAATTCTCCTTTAATAAATAAGGTAGAGTTAAAGAGAACCCATAGAAAAGGAATGTCCTCAAATAAAGGGGAAGAAGCTCTACCCCTTTAAAACTGTAAAAAGAACCATTTATCCCCATGGTAAAGGAATCAGACTCCATCATTCTCAGTGAAGAAGATTCCTTCAGAAACTTCTTGAACACACTGTGGGTGAAAATCAGCAACAGCGGAGCACTGACTAGTTCTACAGAATGGTCTAATAATTCCTTTACAACTTTAGGACAAAAAAAATGCTCCAACTGAGGCAGGAGACTTTGTAATGAGAAAACGTTCAAGTACTCAGCCTCTATTAAAGAGTGAGGCACTGAGAAGGACCAAATTTAACTGACGTCAGTTAGGCAAAGTGAGAGACCCATGCTGGACACACAGAGAGGAACTGACATTGCCATGTAATGGGAAAGAGAGATACTCCTTTAAGAAACCGCTGAATTGTTTTTATAACTTCAAGTATAAATTTACTTAGATAAAATAGAAATGTGTAACTAGTTTATATAACACATATACAACTTTATCTAAGCAATACAATATTTACTTATTTAGCAGTAAGGAGAAAATATGTCCCTCTTTGATCATTTTGAAGTGTTTAGCCATTTCTCTATTTTGTAGCCGTTATGAAGTTTACTCCTCCCATATCTGATTGTTTTGCCTCTCCAAAAAAGTGTCTATCAGTAAAAATATAATTATTTTGATTTCATAATAATAATGCTGACCTTTGTAAAAGGAAACATGTAAGTAGATTGTCAATGTTCTCTTTCTCTGCCTAGGAAGACAAACCTTTCCAAAGTGACAGTAGAGCAGAAGTTGGTTTCTTTCATTCTAATCTTTTCATTTCACATGGACAGTAAAGCCTCTCCATATACAAACGACACCTTGACATTCATCATCTCTGACATCACTTTTGTTAAATTAAACAAAGGGCATTAGCCTGAGGCGGCTTGAATGTCATGGCAGCCTATGTAAGCAAAACAAAATCTAAATGTCTCAAAGTTACGAAATCAAAACCTAAGGACAAGCAATCATAAACAGCCAATAGGCTTTAAGCTATAGCCAATCAATCATCTCCTTGCTTTGCTTCCGCCTTTCCTCCTGTTGGTAGAGTGCTCCTAATCACTTCTGGTTTGGCACTGCCCTACTAGAATCAACTTTTGATCAAATAAACTCTTAAAATTAAAATATGCCTCAGTTTATCTTTCTTCCTGACCAGTATCTATCAGAATTAATAGGTGCCTGAGCTTAACCCAAATCACTTTAAAATTTACTTCAAGCCTGCCCAGTGAGAATGTATGAGTCTGCTCAATGGTGGCAAACTAAATCTGGAGATAGTCCCTTCTGTTCATGTAGTCCCTGCCCTATGCCCAGAGATGAAAGAGCCCTGCTACTCACCACCATTACACAGCAGCATTCTCAGATGTCTCCCAACACTACCAGCAATTCACTACCCATGTTACATCCAGCTTCCAAGGTCCCAGAGTTTCTTACTGGAGTTCAAGGGTGGATGGGAGAGAGAGGAGAAGACGAACAGGAAGGAGGAGGGCATCCATAGTCCTAGGAAGAGCTCCAGGCTGGGATTTCAGACCGCTGCCACCCTTACCTTCACCTAATAGGCACACCTCAAATGAGACTCACCTTGAATAGCCATGCTTATCAAATCAGCTATAATTCGACCCCATTTGTGTTTGTACGTCACTTGTTATGTCCAGCCACTTCACTATTACCTGAAGTTCTCTAGGCTTCGTCTTTACAATCCACATATTTCCCTTTTGCTCATGTTCTTCCTGCCCCCCTGCATTCAATCCAGAGATAGTTCCTGATGCAGTATGTAATTATGTTTGAACAAAGATAATAGTTATGAATAAATCCTTCACCAACATGCTGACTTCTCTCTACAATGAGGACACCACTATTTCCCATCTCTTAAGGTTCTTTGTCCAATTTGATAAGGCTCTTCCATGCAACTTTAAAAAATGGAAATAAAATTATATTTCACTTCCCTTTGCCTTCAAACTTCTAAAACTAGCATAAAATGTCAATCAGATGAGGAATTCAGGATGCATTTGGATCTATGTATAAGCCTTAAAAAAAGTAGCCCCTTAATTTTGACAATTATATGGTCTTATCATGCTTAATACCAACTGTCATGTGATACAAAATAAATTATAATTCAATCCGTACATTGCTCCAGTAAAATGAGAGAAAGATTTTTAATCATGTTTAAATCAAATTATGCCATACTTGTTAGGTTTTATAACTTGTTTTCATGTATCTTCACTTACTCAAGCAATTCATCATCTCCTTCCAAAGTCGTCTACTTCCTCAAACCATTGCTGAAAGATTATATTATAGTATAACAACAGCAACATGGAGAGAGGGGCATGTGCACCGTGGAGCATGAGTCTCCCTGTGGTCACTGTATTCCTAAACTCGATCACTTTGACTTTTTCTCCTCTGAAGTCTAAGAAATAAGAGTTTTCAAAAGCTCATTGTTAAGTAAATTAACCTTGAAATCTGATAAATAATCTGATAATTGTTCTTATCTATCCATGTCTCTGTGTGTATATACTTGTATATACATATGTATACATGATGAATTCTAATATTTCTGTTATTCTACATGACTATTATATAATCTACTATATAAATGCTATTAGTTCTATACACACACTTTACCTCAGTAACTTCTACACACAAAACTTCCTTTCACCACCAAAGCTGCAGATAATCCTCTCTTTTTTGCAGCATAATTCATTTCATGCTCTTAAAATGGTTTTCCACAACATTTCTGTGTAAAATTAAAACCTTTTTTCTCATGGCTCATTTGAATTCACACTGATGTCTCTCTAGCTTGCAATGCCTAACTCTCCCTTTCCAGTCTCTTCACCACAAGTTTCCTCAGTTGCCCACATACTAACCCTCCTAGTCTTCCTCTTTCTTCCTCAATGCTTTCCGTAGTTAATAGAAGGAAGTTGGCACATTCCTCTTCACCCAGATTACAACATAAAATCTCCATTATCTCTCTTCTACCTTTGAAAGTCAACCAATCAATTTGCCCAGGTTATGTAGTACTACCTCGAGCCTTTTCCACATATCACCAATTTCAAGGGCTTCTCCAATTTATGTTTTTCATAGAGTTAAGGTTGCACACTTCACTTATGTCAGCTAAGCTAATCTTCACAACCACCCTGTGAGGCCAGCACATTATTAGTCCCATTATACAGGGCAATGAACTGAAGCACACAGAGGTTCATTGCCAAATGTCACAGGTTAGCAAGGAGAAGGGCTAGGACTGGAACAGAGCCATTATGGCTCCAGAGCTCATGCTCTTCCCCACTATATGAATCTGCTTTTTGTGTTCAATATCTGTCCTGTTCTTTATATTTTTAAAGTTTATACAACTAGGATGTTAAAATCTTCATTGTTACAAGGACAATGCAATTTAATCCAACCTATGTCTGAATTTTTAACTTTTATTCATCATTAGGAGCTGATGCATTTAAGGAATTAACTTGGACAGTGCCATACAAAATGCTAATATATAAGGAAAAAATACAAGGAAGAGATGAGGAAAAATATGATGAAGCTGTATAAATTATATATTTGATGAGATTTCATTAAGCAATTCTTCATCTCCTTCCAAAGTTGTCTACTTCCTCAAACCGTTGCTGAAAGATTATATTAATATTCTAGTGCTTTCAAATGAATTACTTGCTTTGTCAGTGGTATTTGTGGGTTTTTCTTTTTGAAGAGGAGGGAACTAAAATGTATCTCAAATTTTATAATTGTGTTGCTGTTTACAGTGTACTTTTACCTACATTATTTTATTTATATTAGCAATGACCTCTTCCTTTGCCCTGACATGAAGTAACTAAAAGTGTCATAAATAGACAATGAATTTCTCAGGAAAACCTATTTTTTGCAAGTGAAAGCAGTTCTTCATGATATATATACACCACTCCTTTCCTAAGAACTAAAAATGTGTCTTAACTGATACTGAGGTTAAGATGCTATGCAGTCGTTGCAGGTGCATCACTTTTTGTGTGCCAATTTCTGCTAAATAGTTATTAATTCTATCCTAACCATGCTCTAACTTCCTATGGAAAAATATGCATGGCTGTATTACCACAGGTTAAAAATTAAAACTGTCTCTCACTGTCTCTCTCTTTCGCACACACATAAATATAAAAGAACCATTTTTAATGCATTAATGTGTAAAGTTCTTTTCTTTTGTTATTTTTTAAACAACAGCTAATAGCAAATTACTGGGTAGTCTGTTATTGGGTTTTATTTACTCCTGTTTCCGAGAAAAGTGTGATGTTAGGATTAACAAACAATTGCAGCTGCACTAATTACGAGAGTAGGGTTGCTGTGTGTACCCTTTATTCCCTTGCATTCCTATTATTTGGGGGGAAATGTTATCCTTTTTGTATTGTTTTTATATTTTATATTTTGAAAGGCACTATTCCACTGACTTTACAAAAAAAAAAACCAATAGCAAAGATTTTTACTGGTCAGCAAATAACAGCAGGTGGAGAAGTTTATTATGAAAAAGGCCACCAGAACTCAATTTGGCAGCAGACCTACTAAGGTCAGAACGATGCAGAGAAGATTGGCACGGCCCCTGTGCAGGGATGGTACGCAAATTCATGAAGTGTCCCACATTTTTTTTAAAAAGGAAAAGATCACCAGTGCGTCTTTATTCTGCACCCCAACAATTTTACAATTAACAGGAAATAGGGCAGTTGCTTCTCCAGTATAGACTTTTTCAAAGGAATTCATGTGATGTGATTGCCAAGAATTGATTTCTACATCTGCTTAGTGGTCATTGAAGAAATGATACATTTTCAAAGTACACCAATCAATTTTTTTCAGAGGCTCTCTTACTTTAACAAAAACAAAACAAAATATATAACCAAAGATTCTAAAATGCTTGAAGAATCTTTCAAAGTGTATGTTTTACTCTCGTAACATAAAGAAGCATCAAGTGCATCTCCAAACTCAAAAACGGGTTATTATTTACTCTGAGCTTGAGAAGGAGTCACTACAAAGGCACGTACCAAGCTTCATGTCTGTGAGTTTCCCTTTCACAGGAAGGGAGTTGTTCAGCGTATTTTTACCCCCCAGCAACACAGATAGCCTGCAATTCTGTTTAAGAGACATCCACATTGTAGGACCAAACAATCACTGCTGTATTAAAATTCTCAAGTAACACAAAGATGGTTTTAACTCACAAAGTCAATCAGATTGATGTTTGAAATCCACAAAGAAGTCACTGTAGTTGTTCTACAACTATTCCTTTGATTTATTTTTTTGCTTCCTTCCCAAAAATTAGACCCTAAGTTCAATTAAAATCCTGTCTAGAGACATCTGTAACTGATACTGTAACCCCAAATTTAATTATGTGTAAAATGATAAATAAAACAGAAAAAGTTTCAGACAATTAATATGGTGAACATCAAATACGTCCAATGGATGTTATATTTAGAAAGTCTCAACATTTAAAGGCATGTAATGCAAACAAAGTATTTTTCTTTGCATCACACATGACACATCATGAAGGGGAACATACCATAATTGATTAAAAACCTTCCTTCATGAGGTCCCGGCCCTGTCTTGACTATCAATGTAGAAACCAGATTAAAAGATTCAGCAACAACAAAACCTTCCTGAAACTGCGGTGTATTTCCTTCACACGGATACATCACTGGTACTGCACGGCTGTGTTAATGAAGACACTAGGCCAATGACAGGCTAATAACATGAATACGGGGGACAATTCCTTGTCACCAACCAGAACCTGTTTTTTCTTTTCTTTTTTGTTCCTGTGAGCTTAACAGAAAAAACGTTTTATGTCTTTCATATTTTTTTCTATTCTGAGATATTTCTCAGGAGTCTATTTTTATTCAATTGCTTGAGGAGTGGTGACTTATGTTCTGGCCTTTGGTTGACAACGTCTTTTAACGCTTGTGTAGATCACGGAGAGCCAGTTAGCAAGCTTGGCGAATGCCAGCGTTTCTCAAGCGATGAGCCAGCTGCATCAAAAGCCTGTGTTCAATGACATAAACTAATATTTGCAAGGTCGTATTAGGTAATAATAGAACACAAACTATGGAGCCAGAGTGCTTCAGTTCAGGTTTCGTTCTGACGCTTTCTGCACCTTTTACCACGTTGGTTAACCGTCCTTCACTTCCATTGCCTCCATGGCAAAAGGAAGATATTATAAAGTTGTTAGGAAAATTAAATGAGTTCACATGTATTTGTAAAACTCAAAAATACATGCCATTTGTAGTGTTATATTTCATAATTCACAGTTACTCCAAGGACATTTGATTGTGTGACACTATAACTTTTCTCTTCTCTTCCCAGTGGAAAATGTAGCTCCTTTAGCTGGGCCACTGGCTTTAGATTCAAACTTGGCTGCAGATTGACATCACCAGGGCACATGTTAGAAATACTCATAGTTGGTGTAGGCTACAGCCTAGGCCGTAGAATTTTTATTTCATGTTTTTAAATTTTATTTTATTTTATTTTTCATTGTATTTTTTCCATTACCATTTAGTCCCCTTATACCCTCACCCCCTAGCAATCACCACACTGTTGTCCATGTCCATGAGTCCTTTTTCTTTTTGCTCAATCCGTCCACCTCCTGCCCAATAGCTGTCAATTTTTTAAGGCTTTCCAGGTTTTCTAATGTGCAGCCAAGTTTAAGAACCACCAATCTGCATTCCTTCGTACCTAGGTGGGCCACCTCTAGAAAATATAGTCAGAGTGAGGTTGGAGGCAAATAATGCTAATTCCCAAAGTTCCTATGACCTATGACAGTTGTTCTTAATCTTTGTATTACTGAGAATTACTGAGAAGACTTGTTAAGGATTGCTAGCCACGCCACAGGGTTTCTGGATCAGTACATCAGGAATAACGCCCAAGGATTTGCCCTTCTAACAGGTTCCCGTGGAATGCTCATGTTGCTGGTACAGTGATCAGGAGTTGGAGCAGACCAGCCCTTAGTAGCCATCATACTGTCCACGTTTTAAGTATGGCCTGTATTAGTTGGGGTTCTCCAGAAGATATGATACAGATACAGATATAGGTAGATAGATACTTTGTTTTCTTAAGGAATTGGCTGAAATGATCACTGAGGCTTGGTAAGTCCAAAATCTGCAGAGTAGGGAAGCAAATTGGAGATCCGGGGTCTCACTCTTTGAGTACAAAGGCTGTCTGCTGGCAGAATTCCTTCTTACTTGGGGCAGGTCAGTCTTTCTTGTATAAAGGCCTTCAGCTGGTTGGATGAGACACACCCACAATATAATCTGCTTTACTCGATGTCCACCAATTTAAATGTTACTGTTCAAAAAAAAAAACCTTCACAGAAACATCCAGAATAATCTTGGACCAAATAACTGGGCACCATGGCCCAGTCAAGATGACACACAAACTTAACCACATATATTCGCAAATGTATACAAGTGCCAAATCCAATATGAAAAGGAAATAACCTTTTTTCTTGAAATATTTTTGTTATTACCAACTACTATTCAAAAAAATGAGATTAATCATATGTTGATAGAAACAATTAGATGATTTGAGAGGTCCAAAGTTCTTGAGTTTAGTCAAAATCAGTGACAAAGTTCTCACTGCATTTAGTGACACAACAGGAAAAACTTTCTAAATAAAATTTTGAGACACTTATGAAAAAATAGACACAAGACTCACTCTAGGTACAATTATGAAGCTGACTCTTCTTCCCAGCAGCTTCTCTAAATTGGTGACAAGGCTTCAGTGCTGCTTTAAAACATCTAGGTTATCCTATTCTTTCCATATGTCCTGTGTCCCAATCCCAATAATTCCTAATCTCAGCTCTAAGTATAACAACAAATCAAATGAGAATGCTGTAGGGTAAATGGAGGCAGTCTGCTTCCTCACCCAGGTGTCTGGGTAGCTAAGGGGAGCAGTGTACCATTGCCTTGGAGGGGTCTGTAACTAACATTCTCATAGCCTTGAGATTGGGTCTGATAAACTGTTCCCATAACATGAGGTGGGCTCGCATGAGCAGAATTATGTTATGTTATGTTATGTTATGTTATGTTATGTTATGTTATGTTATGTTATGCAATGTTCTGACAGTTTGCCAGCTTTGTTCCCCTCTAGTACTTCAACAGGTAGGGACTCCCTGCTGGGGGTGATAATGAGAGACACACAAGAGGACAGGTGCCATGATGGATGCCACCCTGGGGAGCAAGGGCCACGACATGAGACATACAGATAGACACGCAGCTTGCAGTGTGCGTGGCTCACCCACCCATGAATAAAGGTGTGCCAGACGTCCCAACTGCTCCGTGAATATTATTCCATCTGCACGAATACCATGAACCTGCCCGGCCCTGAGGGGTCACAACACAAGTGTTAATATGCTATGAAGTACAGAGATGATTTGCTGACATTGACTGATTTTTATGTGGCTGAATAAACCAAACTCTTCCCAATGTTATTTTTCCAAAGAGCTGCAATGAACAGAAGAACAAAGCACACAGAAGAACGGGTTTTTCATACTGGGGTCTACTGCAAGGTTAGAATTGGTGGGAGAGGTTTTCCAAAACATATGCTATGTAACTATCCACACAGGATATATTAACATGCCCCAGGATTGGATTGTTCCAGATAATTCAAATAAAACCCCTTCCTTTACCCCCTGTCAGTGGTTCTCAATCCTAATTGTGTATTAAATCATTTTATGAGCTTTTATGACATACAGATGCCAGAGCTCCTCCCTAATCCAATTAAGAAATAACATCTATGATGGCTGGGGAATCACTGTATTTTAAAAGTTCCCCAGGTGATTTTAATATGCAGTCAAGGTTGAGCACCACTGCCTTATATTACAAAGAAACTATAAAACATGAGGTCACTGAGTTTGTAAAGAAAACAGACAATAGTATTTATCATAATATAAATAAAATCTTTACAGTTATAGTTTTACTGTATAGTTACAAACTTTACACTTACAGCCAACAAAAGTTGGAAACAGCCTAGCGTATGATGAACTTTGGGGAAAAACAGAGACCTTAAGCACCTTATAACTCCACTCTCTCAGCTTTATAATTCTTATTCATTGAAAAATTCTTATTCATTGAAAAATTCCACTATGAGTTAAGCATAACAATTTTTAGAATAAAATAATGATTAATAATAGAGTTCTCTTCTTCTGTAAATGGGCTTTCTGTTTCCGAGTCTGCTGACCTTGAAAGACGAACACCCTGCAACCACACGGAAGTGTTCTTGCAACATTGTTCCTACAATGTAGAGCTGGGCCCCTGCTTCAGACCAGCTGAGGGATCTTAACAGTTCCAGCCCAGATACAAGCTTAGCCAGTACCAGTGACTGGCTGATGGAGGATGAATTGTTTTATATTATTTCAATTCCTAAGGTATTTTAAATACATATCTTTTAATACATATCTTTAAATAAGACATATATATATATATATACACACACTTTGATTTTAGAAAAGCAACCTCAACTTTCAGAAAACTCTTATACTGCAAAATATTTTGTCAGCCTCAAAGGGTAACTTTGAAAAAGATCAAAGAACTAATGTATAGAAAGAATAAGAAACACTGGAGAATTTTCATTTCCAAAATATCTCAGATTTTAGATTTATGAATATCTTAGTATCTGAAAAAAATATAGCTTCTACAAATTCTTCGTCAATGAGGCAATCTACACATACACAGAATAACGCATGTGAAACTGTAAGTGGAGCAGACGATGCTCTCCATGGTTGAATTACAAAGGTAACCGCCATGATGCCATGCTTCCCCCAAAATCCCACTAATTATGAGGGAAATGCTACCAGTGTCATTAATAGAGCTTTAAGCATTGATCACTTGCAGCAAATACTCCTGAGAAAACTCATGGTCCCAGTGAATTAAAGCAACTTCATTTTAACAGCCTGTGCCCTGAGAGCACTTGGTGTGAGAAGCAGGACTCGGGGCTTGCAGACAGCATCAAGTCCAGCTTTGTCTACATTTCTGAAGTCGACGTGTTTAGACTTAAATACATACACTTGCTCAGGATGAGTTGCTCCATCTGTGGAGACTCAAATAACAGTGCAGAGCTCGGGAAAACCGAAACCAGTTACAATGAGATGTTTTAGAACATAATTTTTAGAGCAAAAAAACTTGAAAATCTAATATGTTTTTCACATACCTTTAAATGTTTACCAAGAACAGTGTGCTCAGTGGAATTTGAGGGAAGACATCAGGGTAATTAACTTGTTAACAGCAAAAAGATAATTTTCAAAGACTACCAGAATGCCAGGGGATAGTCTACAATAAATGAGTATCTCATTTCTATTATTTCAATGCATTTTAAGAAAACATAGGTCATTAATATGTGATTCTCAAGTGGGTAATGCTGGTGACATTTTTAATGGT
>VMDR010032840.1:0-11575 GCA_007922815.1 Macrotus californicus
TTCATCAAATCAGACTTTTACTTAAAAGTTTTTACAATTCGAATGAAATTCAAAATCAACTTTTGCAGAAAATATATGAAGTTTTAAGTGGCAGAGACTAATGTACCAGACTTATTATTCTTTTATTAATATGTTGAAATGATGTATAATTTATCCATCACAACTCAAATTCAATGCAAAACCAAGTATCAACCTTTTCCAGTAAAGAAATATAAATGCTAACAAACAAGGTACAGAATAACTGTTGGCATGTATAAAGTGAAATAAAATTGACCATTGCATTTTATTCTCAAACACACCTAATCTTCACGTTTCTTTTTCACACTGATATTCATTTTGCAGGAACAGATGATTGGCACTAACTTAGACAATAAACAAACTACACCAAGCGTATATTAGTGGAGATATTTTGGCGGAAAACAAAGTATTAGACAACAAACACTTTTGGTAACAACATCAACTTCCCAAGTTTCTCAATGTTTATATGTTCATACTAGTAAAAATGTTATTTAAAAATATTTTCATAGCACATGCACTAGACTTAGTTTAGGAAGAGAAGGTTCTTTTAAAATTTTTACAAAGAAAACTATGTTTTTAGAAGAGAAAATGTCCAAGGGAGAGGACATAAACTATGGTTCATTATTTTTTGACATAATAAGAATATAAATTTCAGTGGCTATTTAAGAACATACAAAATCCAAACTGATTGCAATTTTTCTATTTATTCAGTTTACCAAGTCAAAAAAAAAAAAATAATTTTGTTATTACTGGCACAAATCCAATCCATTGTTCAAACACATGTCCTTGGACTCATCCATTATCTTAAAAGTTTATTTTCTAAAAAGAATAGAATTTGTTTGGCACTGTTAATTGGTGTAACTCAGATAAATAATTTTCTCAACTCATTCTTTCATGCTGAGAGAAACAGTTTAAATTAGATTTTTCTAAGAAATGGGGTGGGAGCAACACTGTAAGGAAAAGCCTGTGAGCTGAGGTTCTAGAAGCATCACGGCTTTACACGGACCGATGCTCTTCCTCACTCTTTACATAACACTGAGAAATTCTAAAATATAAATCGTAGAAATCAGTATATGAAATCTTAAGAAAAATCTTACTAAAATAATTATAAAAATGCTTTTAGAAATTTAAGATGTAAAATACAATTGACTTTAAATTAAAAAAAACCCCACACTTTACAGTCATTCCTTAAAAACCCTTGTCACTTGATTTCATTTTCTGTCAATCTTCCGGTGCATCTTGCATCACCTAGTGGCCACCTGTGGCATTTCAAAGGAGTCCCACTACTGTCTTGGAGGCCCTTACTTTTTGTCCTTTGAGATACCAATACAATTACAGCATCAAATTCCCATAAGACTTTCTTAAAAGGCTCATAAAATTTCATTTCCTAGTGGTGATAAGGAAATCTTGTTTAATAGGGAGGGACAGATTTGTCATAAATTATTGCTGTACATAAGACTAGACTTTTCCAAAACAATTTTTAAAAATAAAACATAACACTGGGAGAAAACTATGACTTAAGTTCTAGAGTCATCGCCAGGCTGTAAAGTAATTAAATTTACTCTGCAATTCAAGCTCAGGGTTACCATGTCAACTAAACTTCTCGCGACCGGTAACACCTTCCACTATGACTCTGATTTGAACTAGTGCCTTTTAACGTGGGAACCCAATGACCGCTCAGAGTGCTAAGGACTGCAGTCAATAGAGACTGAAAAAGAGACTTAACTTTTACTACCAGAAGATGATATTCCACAGAAAAAAGTTATTATGGTCTCTGTTCATCAACCCATTTGTATTTAACAGCAGGTTTCAAACAACTGGTCTTTTAGCCTTAACGAATTTCCTTTTATTCCACTGAGCTGTAAAGAGAATGTAACAAAACCCAAAGTTCTCTGCTTTCACTCACACTAAGAAGACTGAGTGAAGGTAATCCGGCGCCGCCGTCTCTGGAAAGCCTTTAGATTCCATCTGTTTGGTTCCAGCATATGAGGGCCATTGTAGACAAACAATACCGTCATCTTTTCAGAATAAGGGAGATTTTGTAGGAGCTGTTAAGTGTTAAACAAAAAACCTGTCATATAATGCTATATGTATTAAGAAACATAGTTTTCCAACTTTACATATGTAAAATTGTTTTTATAATATTAATGAAACTCTTAGGAAGCTCTCAAACAACTCATTATATACCCTGCCAGGCTGGGATCCTTACCTGAATTAGCACATCGGATGCCTGGCCTAAGGAATGATCAACACACTTAGGGAACCTTTTATAAGGGATCAAACGTCTTATGTAAGACCCTGGAGAAGTGTGTCCTCCAGAATTTCCCTAGGATAGACACCTTCACTCACTATTCCACAAACACTTCTCAAGCAACTTTTGTGCTCAGGCACTGTGACAGACTGGGAGCCTGAAAAGTGTGTAACAGGGAGGTTTGGTCGACAGGCCAAGACGTGTGGTGAACAACACGGCATCAACAGTTCTGGTGATGCCAGAGCATCTGCCGGAACAAGGAGGGTATACTGGTCAGTACAAAACAATCACTGTACCCGACTGAATTTCAGACGGGCGCACTAATGACAGTTTTTTGTGTGAATACTTAGTTAAAAAGGAAATATATCTGATTACATTAACAAATACATCTTTGAAAACATCAGTTTTATAATGTACCCACAGCATAGCATGTAACAAAAGAAAATTCCCCACTGCAATGGTTCTCGCTTACAGAAGATGCTCTATAAAGACACTTCTGTTATCATCAGTTAATCTGTGAATGATGCTGGGATACTTATGGTTTCCGCTGGGCCAGGGCAGTGGCAACGGTGACTAACGAAGGGCACAGTGTTGCCAAAAACAGGCCTTTCTGGGAAATAAGGCCAGAGTTCTGGGGTTTGCAGTCTCCTGCCATCCTTTAGTGCCACAAGGGGCACTTCTCCAGAGGAGTAGTAAGTGTCAACAGCAGGAAGAAATCTCTGTTCTAGAACATAACGCCATGTCTCCTATGCTTCTTTCTCTGATGAGGAAGGTTCTGATTAAGTGTGTCACTGGGACTTGTCCTCTTTAATAATATAAATATTGCTGTAATCTTTTTACTTCCTTTTCTGGGAGTGTTCCTGTTCAGATTTACATACTGGGTCCAAATCTGCTACATAATTAAGCCACTTTCAGGTTACTATTGCCTACCTTTGGCGTGATAAAGAAGTACTGAGAAGTATTTTCTTTACAAGCAGTATTTACAACCATTTCAAACACTCTGCGTTCGTTGATAGGGTCCATTCCCTAAACAATAAAATGATGATTTCATTAAACCTCTTATAAGATACAAAATATGAAAAAACCCAAGTAAAAGAATAATCGCTCTACCTGGTTGATTTCATCAACTACTCGGAACGGACATCTATTAAGTTCCTGAAGGGCCATCAAGTACAACATGGTAGAAACACTTCTTTCACCTCCACTTTGATGGTGAGGCGTCAATTCATGCAGTTGAGTGCTACTGCGAAATTTGACTCTAATCCGAATTCCATATTTATCATAGTCTTCCTATGAGACATTTAAAAGGTAGATGAAAGATGATGAGCTTTCTCTGGTAATTTCATACTATTACTTAAAAGAACAGATTGAATAAATCAATGATAAGAGCAAAGAACTTAAAATTCAGTGATAATTTAAACCAATAAAAGATTAAAGAACCAGTTGCTATTTACAAGCTTTAGTGAGTCCCTAAGGGTCTATTTCGGTACAAAAAATTTTCAGATTAAGAGTAACTTTTTTCCTCATCTCATACCATCCCTTCCAACTTTAACAGACTTTCCCAAGGGTTTTTAGAAGCGACCGAGGGAAGAGACCCAGCATGGAAAAGCACTACCTATTGTAGCCCCTAAACTGCTGGGCTGTAAAGCTGCAGGTGCAAATAAGCAGGACACAGTGGAGCACCAGGCCATTTTCTGCCGGAGAGGCAGCTGTGTGTGTCACTGCAGAGGGCCGAGAGCCCTCCCACTTCTTCCGCGGGCTGAGAAAAGAGTAGGCAGAGACTATGTGCATACTTAAAAAAAAATTTATATTAAATTCAATATATACACATAATACTTAAGCATTGACTAAATATTTATTCTTTAAATTTGGTCCAAAATGAGGCTGCTCTAAGGAGTCAGGTTCAGATTTACCCTAAAAATGAGACCTACAACTTGATAATTAAAGGTTAACTATTTAATAAATAGAGTTTTAAGGTCTAAGACAGCACTGACCAAGAGATACAATGCAAGCCAATTATGCAACTGAAAATTTTCCAGTGGTCACATTAAAAAGGGAAAAATATGTGAATTTTAATATATTTTATTTCATCTAACATACCCAAAATATCTTTAACAAGTAATCAATATAAAATATTTTAAGAAGACATTTTTGCATTCTTTTTCATACAAAGTCTTCCAAATTTGTGTATTGTACACTTATAGCACATTTTACGTGTTCTAAGTGCTCAATAGTCATATGTAGTTAGTGGCTCCTATACTGGACAGCCGAGGTCTAAGATCAACAGTAACAACTTCTAAAAAAATATCAGTATCTTAACCATAAATATACAAATCCTGATAGCTATGAAATTTTAAAAATACCACCTTCAATTTTTCTGTCCTCCAAAACCAAAACAAATAAATGACAATAAATTGTTAACAGTTCTGATTCATAAGGTTTACTTTTTAAATTTATACAATGCGTTTATCCCACAGCAAATGTACTAATGACGCCATTTCTTAACTGTGCTCGCTTTGACTGCTGGAGTTTTGCTCTGGCTCTGCTGCCCACCCTTGGCTCATCCCAGCTTCCTTCATGTCACTGAAAGCTCTGGCTGAAGAAAGCAGGTCTAGAACCACGAGCGAGGAGCCCAGAATAGAAACATTCCAAGGGGAGGCGGAGAAGAGAGAAAAATGTCCATTTTCCTGAGCCCGTGGCTAGGCAGGGCAATGCAACTGAAAAGGCTACACATCACTGTCACGTAGGGAGCTGTCACTTAAAACACAGAAAACCACCCAGAGGAAACAGCACGTGACCGAGTCAGAGCACCATGCAGCGGGACTGAAGATTAAAGATGGGCTTTCTATGACAGGTCAAACTCCGCGTAGGCTTCCCTATTCTTACTTGATCATATTTATGCCTTATCTGGTCAAGCTGTTGAGTAAAGATACTCCAGTCAGATCTGAGTTTGACAAAGCTTTCAGTAATCAAATTTTCATTCCATAAAAACCATGCCACATCCACTGAAGAGGCAGTAACTAAGAGCTTAGGCTCTGGGATCAGGTCTGGGGTTTGATTTTTTGCTTTGCCCACTGGTAGCTGTGTGGCCTTCAGTAAAATTTCAGTTCTTTATTTGTAGAACAGGGCTGATAAAAGCGCCTGCTTTATAGAATGGTTGTGAGGGTTAAACAAGGTAACAGGCTTAAAAGCACTTGATATACAGCGCCCAGCACATAGGAAGTACATGACAAACTGCGTCCCTTGATGCAAACAAGCCCAGAGCCTAGGGAGAGGACAATCACTGTGGCAGGCAGGGTCCACCATCTTACTAGAACTTGAAAGTGAAATGAGGTCTGATGTTCTTGCGCCTCACTCACACTGAGTATAAATAGATGGAGTCACGGGGCAGCGCTCCTGAGGTGAGCAAAAGGCCCCACCTTGGCTTTTTATTTACGTGACACACAGGTAAAACAGCACACCAGCTAAAACGCCAAAATGCAAAATGCTGAACTCATCTTCATTTCTTTCCTTCTTAAAAAAGAACTTAGGGAAAAATGTGAACATCTACAAAACTGGAACACTAAAATAAGATCAAATGTATAAACTACATGACCATTCTAATGTTTCACCAGTAACTACACCAAACTACTCTTTCATTATTTTGAAGCAAATCCCAGCTCATCTCTTTACATATTTCTTAAAGGTAATTTTATTTTACCCACAATTGCAATGCATAAACTTATAGCTCAAGAATTTAGCAGCAAATTTTCAAGTATTTTCATTCTTGTGAACTGTTAAATTCTTGATTAAAAGGAAACCATTGGTATTACACTTTATTTCAGTTCCGTCTGCCAGTTTATGACTCCTCTAAATCGGACAGTGGTGGTTATAAAGCAATGTAACGCATTTGCTCATCATGGCTGAATAACCACTCCTAAGTCTGGATATAAAAAGGGAAAGTATTAGTCACCGATCTCAAATGTCACACACACTCACACACGTGACCCTGATGCAATCCCTCCAGTGCTCTTTTCCTTCCTTTGAACAATTTTTTACTAAGCAAAATTAAGTCCAGGGTAAATAAATGATATACACATAATGAAAATTACTTGCCAGGAAATATTTAAAACGCAAGCTTACCTCATTTTCTGTGTGGAGATCAACTTCACCAGCACACTGCATGGAACTAAAAAAATTGCTGAATTTTTCATTAATTTTTTCTACCAGCTCTTTTAAAGGATTAAGCCACCTCTCTTTCACCTGCAAATATAGGCAAAATAAAAACACAATTTAAAAGAAGTGTTATTACATCCTGAGGTACAATTTTACATAAAACCAATTTGGTACAAGTATTAACCTAGTCATGAGAACATATACTGCACCTTTTCTTAGACATGTATCATTTCACTTTGCGTTATTCCCATTCCCATTCGAGTACGAACGTGACAAAAAGAAAAGATAAAGATTAAACAATTACCTGTGAAATGCTTTCCCTATACTTATCCAGCTCAACTTTCTTTATCTTTAGTTCCTCAGTTAATTGTTCTATTTCTTCTTCTCTTTTTGTGTATTCTGCAACAACCTGGTAGGGAAAAATTATTTCTTTAAGATAAATCTAGCAAAGGATAAAATTATAGAAAATTTGCATCAATGAAGACATTAACTGAAAATGCCAATGTGCTGCATTGTTTGTATGTTCTTATACTGAAAATGCTATTTTTTTATTCTTGAAAAAACAGATACTGCAGTACTTCAGGTTAGTCCAACTACTCTTTTTATAAAGAAAAGGCACAGAACACTGTGTTCCTTAGGAAGACTCTATTTAAAATCCTAATAGATTCAGAAACCTGGCATTTAAAGCACATTGTTCCTGCTGTCTAGCTTATTATTACCAAGAGCTCCAGTACAGAGTGGGAGGCGAGTACTGGAGGAAACTGTGTACGTGTGTGTGCGTGAGTGTGTGTGTGTGTGCACGGGGAGGGTGTGGTGGCTGCAGTAGGCAACAGGGGAAGAACGTACTGTGGGATTCAGTCCTGTGAAGCAAGAAGCTCTTGATCTTTCTTCAGTTAATAAAGCATCAATTTCATCCAATGTGTTTGGAAGATCCTGGAAAGCCTAAAGAAGAAAAGAATTGCCCATCACTGTAGATAGTACAGTGAAAACAGTTAAATTCAAATAGTTAAAAAAAAAAATTCTGCTGGGTATCTACTACTATGTGTTCGACAGCATGCTAACACACAAGGAATCAAAGAAATTATAAATAGGATTTTTGCTTTCAAAAAGCTTACACTTTACTCTAAAAGGTAACAAAATATATACACTTAACACCAGATAATACCTTAAGGCAGTGTATTGATGTTGAGTATTAAAATAAGCAGTACATATCATATAGGATATGGGATTTAGGGAAGGAAGTATCAGTTCATGCTACAGGAGCTAAAGAGAGTAAGAGAATTCAGAGGCCCAGAATTCATCTCTGGACCTTAAAGCACAAGGCTAAGAAAAAGCAAAGCAGAGGGGAGACAGGAGCTTGGAAAAAAGAATGAGCACTGCATACCATGGGGGGTGAGGAGTTGTGTCCATTTGGAATGGTGGGTACTTGCTGAATTGGTAGAATGGGTCCAGAATATGTGGGGCATTGAAAGAGAGCAAGAAGTTAGAACTTTATACTGTACTTATAAAAGCATTCTAAGAATCCAATTACTTTGACAGAAGAAATTCACCACAGTACTATCTTCTGAGTCCACGCCATAAGAGACAAATGAGAACAAATACTTTCCTAAGAGGGGAAGCAAGGAGCACACAGTTTTGCCAGCACGACCTGCAAAGTTCATATACTACAAGGTACAAAACAGACATAAATGTCAAGCATTGAAGAAGACAGGTATACAGACAACATTATACTGATATCTTAAGTTTTTAAACCTTTTTAGAAAGTAGTTCAATTTCTATAGGACTTCAGGTGTTTACCAAGTACATACTGCTCAGTCTGACTGTCCGCTGAACTTTGAATTCCTGTGCCCAACGTTTCTTCAGTATCTTCACTTGACCTTCTAACAGGCATCTTAAATTTAAGTCTTCATTTCAACCCCCCTCCTGCCACTTTGAACAGACCTGTTTCTCCTGTTCAGTCACCGTTTCAGTACATGCTAAATTGAGGGGTTTTCTCTCTTACCCTTCACCTCAGATCCATCAGCATGATACCTCAAATCTAAGAACTTCTCTCTTCCCTGTACTGCCTCCCTAACCCACCCCACTATAATCTCTGGTCTGGTCCAAGGAGCTCATCTTCTAGATGGTCTCCTTGCTTCCAATCTTGTATCCCCACTTTATTCTCCATATATTGGGTTGGCCAAAAAGTCTGTTTAGTTTTTCCATAAAATAAGACCCTTTTTTCATTTTCACCAATAACATTTTTGATTTGGATATTTTGAGTATGTCAGCTGTCTCCTGCTATTGGCTTCTAGAGGGGAGAGGCCAGGGGTACTGCCAAACATCTTCTAGTGCATAAGACAGCCCAACAGCAAAGGATTATTTGGCCAGAAAGAAACTTTGCAGACCACTTTTGACACGTTCTATCAGTCACAGCACCTTCTCCATACAATGCACAATCTTTTCTTACGTTTTCAGTTGCATTTTTACCTTTTCTTGAAATAAAGCATAATACACCAAAAATGTTGCGTATCTTTTTCCATCTTCAATAGTAAAATGGCTACACCAAAATTCACCGACGTTGATTTTTTTAAAAAAATGCACGCTGATATGACAGTTGTCATAATATACCCTGACAAAATTATTTCGAATGAAGTTAAAGACAACTAAGCACTACTAGAGCCACTGTGTGGAAAACATGTAACAGACTTTTTGGCCAATCCAACAAAATTAGGAATGTCTTTTTATTTATTTTTGTCAATTAATAGTTTAAGGTTCATTAAGTAATACTAATAGAAAACTGCCAATTCTGATGGGATGAGAAAGTTCTTTGAAGTTCATTTTATTTTATTAAAAAGCTTTTTTCAATTAGTTTACTTTTAATATTACTTTGAATTAGTTTCAGGCGAACAGCACAGTGGCTAGACAATCATATACTTTATAAAGGGTTCCCCCTGATATTTCCAGTAGTTAGTCACATCACTGCTATCTATGCTTAAAATCCTCCAGTGGATTCCATCTCAAAATACTAGTAAAACCCAAACTCCTTCTATGGTCTATAAGGCCATACATGATCTGACTTTTGCCTTCCTTTCTGCTTGGATTATAATTTTTAGTGCCACTGAGATTACTGTTATTGTGAAATGTGTCAATATTATTCTGCCCTGGGGGCTTTGTATGCACTGTTGTCTGTGCCTGGGACACTTTTCCCTCTTCTCTTCACCCAGGACTCCCCTAAAATAATACCTTCTCATAGGAACCTCCCTGACACTCTACCCTCTCACCTTGTTTTATTTTTCTTCTCTTACTACTCAACATATCTACTTGCTTTTTCATTTGTTTTTCGCCTGCCCCACGGTTCAGACTAGAATATAAATTTCAGTAAAGGACATAGCCCCGGCTGGTGTGACTCAGTGGACTGAGCACCAGCCTGTGAACCGAAAGGTTACCGGTTTGATTCCCGGTCAGGGCACACGCCTGGGTTGTGGGCCAGGTCCTCCGTTGGGGGCCTTAAGCAACCAACTGATGTTTCTGTCCCTCTCTTTCTCCCTCCCTTCCCCTCTCTCTAAAAATAAATAAATAAAATTTTTGCCCTGGCTGGCGTTGCTCAGTGGATTGAGTGCCAGCCTGCGAACCAAAGGATCGCCAGTTCAATTCCCAGCCAGGGCACATGCCTGGGTTGTGGGCCAGGTCCCCAGTAGAGGGTGCGTGACAGGCAACCACATTGATGTTTCTCTCCTTCTCTTCTTCTTCCCTTCCCCTCTCTCTAAAAAATAAATTAAAAAAATTTTTTAAAAAAGGAAGTACGCGTACATCTGTCTTGTTCCATGCCTGATACACACATACACACACACACACCAAAATACATTTTAAATGAATATATAAATTATCTAGTTTTGTTTCTGTCAAAAACAGTATGACTTATCGAGGATAGAATATGCTACTTTCTGAAATAAAAAAATTATAGATATTAATATTTATTTTTATGATAACCCAATGTATTTGAGAAGTTCTAGTATATTTTTAGAAACAACAGCTCCTCACTTTGTCTTTAAAAATCTACTAAATTCCGACTATGTACCCAGTCGGATCTGTTCTCTGTGGTTTCTATGTCTGATATCATAAAGTAAAATTTTTGAGGGTTCGAAAATTATAATTCAAATTATTTTTTTCCAGTTCTATTTATATACTTAGTAGACATTTCATTATCTACTGAAGCAGATAACATTTGAAATTAAGAATTAAAAAAACCTATACAAATACCAAATACTTTAAAATTTATTTTCTATTCATTTCCTCATTGTGACATTCTGAGAGAATAGGTATGTAGGCAAGAGAGTATCCTCACTTGTCAGATAAAGCTTAGGGCCACAGGGCTATATAATTAATGTGGAACTTTGACTAAAGGGCAGTATCTCCTCATTTACTAACTGAAGGGCAGATATGTCAGCATATAAAATATAATCGAAAAAAAGAAAAGGCTCTTTTCTCCTTTCCTTACCAAAAAACGTTGTCAGCTCTAAAGATTAAGCTCCCATTGAACTCCAAATAGAGACCCTACTATCCAGGGAAACATTTTCATTTTGCTTGTTTTTCCAATACAACAGCCACTTACTGTTTCTTACACACCAACTGCTGGTACTATGTGACCCTGAAAGAGTGCATCCCATTTCCCAACCCCATCCCTTAAAGGTGGCTAAGGGGAAAGAATCTTTTATTGAAAGAATGAATGTTAGGTGCTAATAGTTTTCAAAGTAATGTTACGTTTTAATAACTTTGCTATTAAGCAACATGACTGGTGCAAGTTGAGTACAGTAGAGAAAATTAAGCAAAATTACATAGTTAAAACTTGGGGGAAAATCCCTTATTTTTTATGGCACATTACAATGCCTAATGCATTTGAAGCTTATAAACAATGTTAACTTGTGGCATTATGTACTTTTTATACTTACTGTCTGGTATTCTTGAGGAATGGTCTGCTCTGCACCCAGGTTACATACTTGCCTAGCTCTCCTCATAAGTTCCTTGCACTTCTGCAATAATCTCTGTCTATTTTCATCCAACTCAATGAAATGTTGCTATTACAAGAAAAAGAAATATTTTGGAAATTTGAACAGAGGGCTATTTTATTAAACTACCACATTATAATACATATCAAATAAATTATTAAAT
>VMDR010032841.1:0-11571 GCA_007922815.1 Macrotus californicus
CAAATTGCAGCATAATAATATCGTGATAACTGTATAGTGTCAGATGGGTACTAGATTTATCAAAGTGATCATTTTGTGAGTTACATAGATGTTGAATCATGAAGTTGTACACCTGAAACTAATATAATATTGTATGTCATCGAAAATTTTTAAATTTTTTTAAAAAATGAGAGGGTCACATGAGGTGGCTTCTATGGCAATTTGTAGTTCTAAGTTTCTATTATCCATTCAAGCTAAGAAAAGTGAAGCTAGGGACTCTCAGGTGAGTCTTACTGGCCAAGAATTAATGTTTTTTTTTTCTTAGCCAAAAAATATATTTATTAACTCATCTTCCTCTTTAATCATTTCATAGACTTTTTAAAAATGATTTGTCTATCTTATATACTTTATCTGCTTATTTTAAATGTTGTAGAGGCTTTCCATTTGCCTATGTGGAAACTGAATATTTAAGCCTCTCTCAGAAGCTACTCATATTTGTCTCCCACACAATCCGATTCTGAAATGTTTCTGTGGCATTTTCATTGGTTCAATAAATTACTCTGCAATATATGCTTCCTTTTCTTTGTCCTCCTTCCCTCAAAGAGAAAATAAATAAATAAATATAAATGAATCTGGTCTCAGCTGTGAAGATGTTGCTAGATGCCTCTCACCCACACTCACTCAACTCACCTGGCAGCTGTTCATAGCAATCATTTCAATTAACGCCAAAATCACTTTTAACCAGGAATGCTGGTTGGCTTTGTCTTTTCTGTCTTGTGACAAAATTTCCTCAAGTTCCACAGATGCACTGTAGCTGATTCAAACCCTTTGTCATTCATTATGCTCATTAAGAGTTTAAGGTAAGCGGGCTGGTTTACAAATGATTGCCTTTGTGCTGCTGGGGAGGAGTCCTTCAGCCACAGCTCTGGGGCTGAAGGTGCTATGGCAAGGCTCTTAGCCAAGTCAACCAATGCATGAGTGACAATAGACGACTGAACCCACAGTCTGGGAAGGCTCATGGATCATGGAGCTCTGTACAGAGAAATACATGGTCATCATAGCCTCCTCTGGGTGTTGGGGATAGACTCAGAGTTGGGAAGTTTACAGAATGCCTACTTGTGTTCTGCCCAAACTTCATAGAAATCAGAAGTTGTAATGTTGCATTCTACTATGAGTTTTGGAATTCTGATGACCTCAGTTGAGGTTTGGCCTTTTCAAGTTATATACTTACTGTCTTTGAAACCCAGCCTTCATAGTAAAAAACAGGGGGAAATGGAATGTACTTTATGGGATTTTTATGAAAATTAATCAAGTTAATTCATATTAGATGTTTAATACTGCATTTGGTTTGTAGTATTGGCACAATAAGTACTTATTATTCTTATTAATACACCTAAATCAAGGGGGTGATTCTATTGACTCACTCAATTTTGTGTGGTAAAAACACAAATCCTAAAGTTCTAGACTCCATCTTCCATACATATGCTGGTAAGTATACAACAAATGTACCAAAAATAATATGCTTAACCCTACTTCTGTAGAGCCATCTGAGATTAGGTATTTATTTCTGAGAATGGCTTATTGCATCATTTTAGTATGAAGGGCAATGCATGATATTACATTCATGTACAAACAATATGGAGATGAGACTGAGAAATATTGCCAGGTGTGATGGGAAGAAATCTTCAGTGCTTTTAAAACCTACAGGAGGGCTACAGTTCAGGCCATTATCAGGCTGCCTCATCCTAATGTTTTTAAAGAATGAAGATACACTCTAAGGTCCTAATCATATTTGTATCTGCATGTGGCAATAACTTATCCCAAGCATAATTAGTCAGGCAACATGCTTCAAATGGCAGTGTCACCTGGGGGAGACTGTTGTCTTCCGAGTGCACCCCTAGAGATGCTTCTGATGAAAAGCTACTGAGAAGGAAGTGCAAGATGATTTGTTAAACACTCATGGAGAAAAATAACAAGCATTTGATAAGCTCCCAGAGATGCCAAAATATTTATACAGTTTTAGATATAACAAAACAACCAGTCTATAGCCTATGTGAGAAGATCTAGTATGTTGTGCTCTTTATGATCTTTAGGGTGTTGATAAACTTGAACATCTGTGAAAATGCTAAAGTCTTTGGACATGTCTCCAGCATGCATTGGCCGAAGAAGGCAAGTTAATCCCAATCTCCAAATATGAATTGTGCATATAAAGACCCATGAGTCAGGGACCCATATATTTCAACCTTAAACATTGTTTTACTAAGACACTGAATTATCTGTTGGGTACCTTTATATTCAGGACACTGAACTAGGTAATTTATATATATGTATATATATATATATAAAATCTCATTAGATGTTAATCTCATTATCCCCATACTCAGAGAAGGGAAACAATTTGCCCGTGATATCATCACTTGAATGCCAGAGATGGATTTTAAATTCATTAATACAAATTTGATCTCCTCATTCTTAAATTAAAGGAAAAGTAGGAGCTGAGTAATGAGGTCTGAGGGAGACTAAATACCTGCCAGGCTGCCGAGCTCCTCCTTGAAGCAGGCGCCTCTTCAAACCTTCTAACAATTATAAACCATAAGGGGACTTTTTTAAGCATGCCTTTATGTAATGAGTACCTATTTGTTCAGGCTTGTTCTAGGCCTAATGAATAGAGACGTAGAAAAGAAAGAAAGAGAGAGAGAGAGAGAAAGAAAGAAAGAAAGAAAGAAAGAAAGAAAGAAAGAAAGAAAGAAAGAAAGAAGAAAGGGAGGAAAGAAGGAAGGAAAGAAAAGAAAGAATATGTCGGGGGGGTAGGCACAAAACAATCATTTTTATTAAGCTTATAATTTAAAAATCCATCTAAAGAACAGCTTTGGAACTGTTATTCTAAACCAGTGTTTGATCCAATGCTAAATCTTCTGGCTTGTGCTCCATTGTGAGGCGTATCTATGACGCACAGCACACACCAGTAAGCCCACAACCCGAGCAGTCCTCCCCAAGGCATAACCAAATGGTATTGTGTTGTAATATTCTATCGGGGGTTTACATAATGGGAGTGGCAATACCACCTTTCATGTAACCTCACTATTGAACAAAATAATTATTTGTTTGAAAACCAGTCACTGAATCATCAGTTACCATACTTAAAACTGCCAATTCAATTTACTGATTAAATCATTTGGATAATAACCTACAAATCATCCATTTTGAAAAGAAAATAAAGCCACCTAGCAGCACTGAAGCTGTAAGTTGGAAAAAAAATAACACTACACCATGGAAACAACTATGAAAATAAGCCTAATTATGTCGACATAACTATTGACTCTTGAGCATTATGTGTATAAATCATTTCACTTTGCAAATAAGCTGTATCTGACAGGTATTTAGTAAAATAAAATGTTGTTACAAAGCCTTACATTTTATTTAATTATGCACTATAAATATAAAATGAGTTCAGAAAACAACATGAGAATCTCTCATTTGAATATGAAATTGCTTATGCCATCACTAGATGAAATGAGCTGCTTTTGTTGTTTCCCCTCTTCTCCCCTCCAACATATGCTGTGGTGCTGGGTTTCTTTTTCTAAAGCACAGCTCTATTCTCTTCGTAAAGACCGTAGGACTCCCTATGCATTCCCTAACGTTTCAGAGACTCCTGAAAGGGGTATTTTCTGGGTTAATATTCAAGACCTTCTAGGATCTCATTAAACCCTCTTTCTAGAATTATCACCCACTCTCCCCTTCAAATATGGCCTCTATTTTTATATGTCAGTTGCTTATATTGCTCATCCCACATGTGATTTTCTTCAAAGCCTACCCATCCTGAAAGGCAGTAACAACACAAAGTAGTATCTCCAGGGAGCCTATGCAGAATCACCCATCATATCCACTGGTTCTCATAGTGAGCTCAAATAAACACACTTTCTAAATTGGCATAAACCACAAGTGCAGGTTGGGAGGCTGATAAGGAACATTCTACTCATTATGAGGCTCTTCACTAGCATTTAACTACTCAACCTGTAACTAAGTTGTTCAAAGGGAACACAGGATCTCAGATAAAAGCAAGGGGCCTGACTCTAATTTCCTTCCTGTTTTATGGAGATGTAAACTAAATTTGAAGTTGTTAATCAGCCCATTAAAATGACAAGTCTGCTTCATCAGAGTAGGTCAGAGTCATAGACTCACACTTTTTGTTCAGTGTGGCTGGAGGACAGATTGTGTCAAGAGTCAAGAATGCTCCTATTAACATACAATGTCTGTCTGGAAAAAGTCTAGCTATTGGTAATATAACAAGAATGGTTTGTGTGGCATCGATGTAACCTGGCAGCCAGGAAGAGTGGACTGGAATACACATGCGTGAACCATGATGACCTCACCATACTAGTCAGTGAGGGTGGTAGACACTGTTGAGTGAGCCAGTGTACTGTGTGGCCATCACATACCAAATTACTGAGTGAGTAGAGTAACGAATCTGCATCAAATTTTGCATTAAGCTTGAACATTCCTCCGTGGAAACTATGTGGATGACTCGGAAGGCTGCAGCTATGGGTAACTAGTGATTGGCAGCTTCATCAACCAGACAACACGCCTGCTCATATATCACATCTCATGCAGAGGTGTTTGGAGAAAATCAAATCACCTAGGTGACTCAGTCCCCCTACAGCCCAGATTGATGCCCTGCTACTTCTGGCCTTTCCCAAAACTAAAATCACCTTTGAAAGGGAAGAGATTTCCAACCATTGATGAGATTCAGGAAAACACCACAGAGCAGCTGATGGCAACTGGAAGAACTGTGTGAGGTCCCAAGGTGCCTACTTTGAAGGGGACTGAGGTGTCATTGTCCTATGTACAATGTTTCTTGTATCTTGTATCTTCTTCAATAAATGTCTCTATTTTTCATATTACATGGCTGAATACGTTCTGGAGAGACCTTGTATGTCATTCTAGATGCTAGATATACATATTGTTGCATTCTATTTCTAACCACACCATGAAGCCTATTGTTAGTTGGGGAATAACTCACCATATAAATAAAATAGCATATGCTCACTCTGCAAACATAGTAAGACAACTCACCTAGGTGGGAGTACCCTCTCAGCTCATCCTTTAACATAATCACTACTTCAAAACAACTTCTAAGTGGTTTTCAAGACAATGTTTTAAGACCAAGCTGAAGTACCATCAATGTGGGACATTTTTAGATAAATCTTTGGGTTGTTCTCTTGGGTTCTTACATTCTATTTTCCATAAAAAACACTGGAAGGGACATGAGTAGAGCAAGCCTGGTATTGGCCATAGTCTTTGTTATGTCATTTATCAAAAGAACAAAAGGTGTGAGTAAAGAGCTATTGATTTAGGTTGCTGCTTGGACAAGAGAGTTCATTCTTTTTCAGATAACTCTGGTCCCTTATCATCTCTGGATCATGACCCTTTGTCCCCACCAGTGTCATGAAGAAAGAAGCCAAAGAGAAAGCCACATACAGATATCCAAACGACAGAGATGCTTATGGAGTAGATGCATGTGCTTGGCCCACTCTTACGAAAACAACATGAGAAAGAAGCATCTGTATCTTAAAAAATGGAATAGGACCAACTGAACTTTGCACAATTCTCAAATGAAAAAGTTAATTGGTGACATAGCAATACCAGATTCTTCCAAAAGTAAAGATAAAGCCAAGAGAACAAGGGAATAAAAGAAGAGAATTATTTCATCTACTCCTGTGTGAGATGTAGGTACGCACTGAACAGAAATGAAAGGAATTAATATCTAAAGCAAATAACTGTGTTCTTAGCACTGAGGGCACTTGATGTTGCTTTTGTAGTGAGGTCCTCCTAACGACCCCATGACATCTCCATTTCACCAATGAGGACAGCAGGAAAGAGTGTAACTTGCTCAGGATCACACAGCCCCATGTGGCGGAGCTAAGATCCAAGTGGAAATCTCTCTGACTCTAGCATGCATGCTGTCTCTCTTGGCTGAGCAAGTACAAGTATGGTGCTATTTTCTGTAATAATTACTAGAGGATGACATATAGAATGACTATTTAAGAAGAAAAGTGAAACCATTCTGAGAGCCTAAAAATAGACTGAGGTTGAGGAGAGGTTCCAGTGCCAGAGAGGTTAATTAAAAGTAGATATTTAATAAAGTTTTCATTGAAACATACAATGGCAGCTGTAATCAAATCCATGAGAAGGATAAAGTATACAGGCTCCTAGTGTGTGAAAGGACAGAGCTATTTTTGAAATCAAAACAGTAACATGAAGAGATTACAGTTTGACCCATTTCCTGGCATAAGAACTTGGTATTTCCAGATTGCTTCAGAACACCAATAACCTTACCACAGCTTGAAAATATTATTTAGGATCAACAGATCTGCAGGCAATGTTGAGAATGGATGCTGAGGCACTTGAAATAGACTTATCTATTACTTAAATTAAAAAATGTTATTAACGTCTTAAATGCAGAGATGGCCTGGGGGCCAGATGGCTGCACAATCCTATGTTCTAAAGCTCAGAGAGCACATTTGATTTTGGTTTTGAACTTACAGTTTCCGCACTTTAAAAAATGTTATTAAAGCCACATATAGACTGCATTCTCAGTAATTAAAAATGACTTTTAAAAACTTCTAAAATGTTTCTAGCAGACAGAAGACACAGATTTATTTCTGAAATGATTTGTGAGGGTAAGTGATATGAATGGTTATTTCCTCCAGATTTTTGTGTTCTCCATCAGTGCCAAATAGGGAATATACAAATGTATTCAGTTATTTGGGGCTTGAACCTTGTTTCTAGAGGCTCCAGTTCACTGAGTTTTTAAGAAAAATAAATGGCTTTTGGAACATATAGAATACTTTATCTACAAAATGGTAAGCCATTTCACTGAAAAGTGAAAAATGCAACTTACTGTTCAGTTATTTGGAAACATCTGGATATTCATCTAAGCGTAGCTCCTTCAGAGCACATTTTATTTGGCTTTGTCTAAATGAACCATGAAGACGTTTGCCTGAAATTATCACTCTTATCTGAGTTGTTGATAGCTTCCTCTGAAAAGTAGTAGTGATATTTTTAAAATTGTCAGAAAAATATAAAAAATCAGAAACCACCCTAAAAAGACAATGTTAGTATTTAACAGGTTGGACTTTGGAATGGGTTAGATCTAGGTTTAAATCTCAGTGACAATATTTCATAGTGATTTGGCTCTGGGTAATTTATGTTTAACTTCTCTGATATTCAATTTCCTTGTTAATAAAGTGAGAAATTTAAATTAAATAATGTATACAAAGTATTTACATAATGTTTGAAATATGGTAATTCCTCAGTAAATGTTTGCTATCATTATACTACTAGATTGTATCACATGAAATTGCCATTTTTGTATGACAGATTTGTCAGACATAGGTAGCTTTAGGTGATTTTGTGTAGTTCAATGTAGCATTATAAATTCCCAAAGTACTGGAAAGTACTGAAAGGGAGAGTGAAAAGTGAAAGCCTAACTTGCCCAACTAGGTCAAAAAAGAAGAGTTTTCCAAAAGGCATCCAACAGTTCCTGTGTCAGACACACAACGACACTGATCACCTCAGAAATTATGCTGAGTTTTTAGAAGAGAAAATGTGAAATTCACACATGGGGTAGAGGGAAAACTTGTTTTGAAATCCAAATATTGAGGGTGATGAGAGAGTATCTACAGGCCTATATTTTTAGTGATGATTTTTAAAAAGAAGTCTTGATAGATTAAAATGGGATAAAGGAAAACAACATGGAAAATAGCAAATTTAACATACTCTCTTGATTGAGTAAATTTTCTATGATTTCAGCCCATGATAACAGTTCAATGACAACAAAGACGACTCTTTTTCCCTGTTCATATTTTTTCCTAATTTTTAAAAAGTATCATTGAACATGTTTTTTTAAAGGTTTTTTCACACCGAGCAGAAAAGTAGTGAAAACATTTTTTTAAATTTTCATAAATTACAGGTAATGTCTATCCTGCTTTTTATATGGATTAAAGTCATTCTAGTGGGAAAATTATTCTGTGGTAGTTCCTGGAAAAAATATCAAGGATATCCAGAAAATAGAAGGAATGTATATTTAGTAAGAACCAAGTCTCTCCTAGACCCTTGAACTGGCCTGGAATTCCCAGCATCACTGCCCACATATTTCAATTCTGTTCTTGTCATGTATTTTATGCTCATTCTATTCTTCAAGTAGAAATGCACATAAGTTCATAAACATGGATGTGTCCCTGAGATTGTTGATTATAATAAAATATTCTACAGTTGAATGTTTTTTAATATTTGCCTCCAAAATATAAGGTTTTCCAAGAACCACACAATGCTAAATAGACACGCTGTACCAGGCTTATATTCACAAAAGAAGGTGTAGGAGACGGAGAAAAAGAAATATACATTAGAGAATGAAGACAACAGAGTTCTAAGATGAAGCTGGAGAGGTGAACAGGGTCTCAATCAAGGACTCTGAAGGCCATATTAAAATATATTAATTTTTTTCTTATAGGTAAAATGGATTAAAGTAAACCATGAAAAAAACTCAGCTTGCTGATTAGAAAATGCCACCCTTATGGAAGGGTAGAGAATAACAAAGAAAGAGAATCCATGTCAGAAAATAATTTTGTCACCCCTTCAAGAGATGGTGGTGATAAAGACTCAAATATCTATTGAGTCCAAGGACTTAGAGACAATCTTCTCTTCAATCAGTTCTCTGGCCTCCAAGGCAGTATAACAGTGGATGGTGGTGGGGGGGGGGAGGGGAGCTGCATTTCTGTCACAAGCCTAAGGACTGTCTTGACAAATTAGTTGTGCCATTTGAGCATCAAGGGGCAAGAGACATTTGAAAAAAAAAAAAAATCTTACCTCTGTTAAGTTTTAGTGTTCCTTTAAGCAAGAAATTCCCTCTACTTTGGAAACTCAACTATCAGGAATTTTGTATGTGGAACTGACTTATGATGAACAGGGATTTTTGCCAGTAAGCTCGAGGAAAATTTCAAAAGGCAAGGGAGGAAATGATTGAAAAGACTTAGAGAATCACATGTACAATTTGGCAGAAGGCAAATGAAGCGGTGCTCATGGGAACTGTTTCAGATAACCACACAGTCCATCTTTCTGAGTCTACATTTTCTCTCCTGTCTGGTATTTTCTTCACACATGCTCTATTCTTCTCTGCACACCGACTTTCCCCACTTACTCGAGGCATCAGCACCCCCATGACTTCAAATTACTTAGGACCTTGATAGGCCTCCTACTCTGACAAAAAGTGACTTTTCAAAACCCAGAAGCCTTCTTCCTTCCGAACTCAGGTGTTTTGTCTCTTGATTCAAATTCTTTCAGGCATCTAGATGGGAAATTTCAGTTAGTGGTGTTTTCTCTTAGTTCAAATGTCCACCCTGGAAACAATTTATTTTCACACTAGAAGACGCTGGTAAACCTGACTGCCCATGTTAAAGTTTATCATCAAGTTGGATCAACTTAAAAGAAAGACCTGAACCTAGAAGAGATGGAGTTTATACACAGATTAAAAAAATAGTGATAACTACAATAATGTTAAAGACTAAAAAAAAAACAAAAAACAGCTTGAATTTTCTCCCTAACCAACACCTCAAGAAAGGAAATAAAAAAGCGATGTAGATAAAAATAATGCTTACCAGCTTATCTTTAAGACTTCCTTGATCAAGCAAGACTGTGCATTGGGAATCTCTGATCTGTGTTTGTACTCTTACATTCCCTAATAACCCCAACCACCTATGTTATGAAATGCTATAAAACTTAAGGACAGACTGTTGCTCTTTCAGTACTCACATATCATCAGCCTGGGTTTGAAAGTTTGGAATGTGGAGAAGACTAATGCTTTCCTGGGCTGAGATATGAATTTTTCCTTTGGAGACTCTGTCACTGGGCTACTCCTGGAAGAGGGAGGAGAGAAAATGAGACATCGCTTTTGGTTGAGTGGGAGCAAGTTGCGGAGGAAGATGGAAGATGGCTGAGGAGGGTTCACAAAGTGCACCCCATTTTTCAAGTCTCTGGCCTTTCCTGTGCAGGATAGACACTCTAGAGCCATCTAGTGGTGTAACACCATTGAACTAAAGCATTGAAAGAGCCAGGTTTAGTTAGACTCCAGTGGAACTATATCCCTGGGAACCACCTCACACACAGGAATCTCTCATTTCAGGAAGGCAGCTCCAGCTGCAGATGACCGAGTCTAGGAAGGCAACGCACAGCCTCTCACTCTCCCTCCTGCCCTCAGACTACAGCTTCCTCTAGCACTGTTCCAAGATGTCCATCATCTAGTGATTTAGATGGGCTTGAATTTATATAAAGTTATTTTAAACAATGAGTCCCCAATATTCAAGAGAACATTTGTTTAGTAAAACTAGAGTTTGTTGGTGGTTCTGCTATTGACTCCTACATACCTCTACCTATTTTCAAATAAACATTGTTGGGCTGAGGTTGGGTTTGTCAAAGGTGTATTCAATGGCTTTAACTTGTAAGAATAGTGCTATATTTTGGCTGATATATGAAGGATTTGAGGAAAAGAAGGAATGGAGGCATTCTCCTGTCCCTGAAACTGAAAACTAATCTTCTCTGATGATTTGGATTGGATGGGATTGACTGGCATAGTTGGAATAGGTTTGCCTTAGAAAATGCACTGGTAGCTTCTTTCTACTCATTTTACCTCATTTCTTTTACTTGGTAATCTAATGGCAATTGTCCTCAAACTTGAGCAAGAATCAGAGTCAACTGAAGGCCTGTTAAAATACAGATTTCTGGGGGTCTACCCTCAAAGTTTCTGCTTCAGGTACATCTAGGTAGGGTCCAAGGCTTTGCATTTGTAGTAGGTTCTGGAGAGATACTGATACTATTGCCTGTGGGCCTGTACTATTGGTGCACTCTGAGCCCCACTGATGGGGGGTCACCACATGGGGACTCCTTTTTATTTTTTTCACTGATTTCACAGCAAGACCAAAACATTCTTTCAGAGCTCCCTAATATGCAACAGGTTTTTGTTGTCGTTAATGTTTTTACTTTTTAAAATATATTTTATTGATTATGCTATTACAGTTGTCCCATCTTCCCCCCCTTCCACCCTGCACACCCCTTCCCCTCACACTCTCCCTCTTTAGTTCATGTCCATGGGTCATATATATAATTTCTTTGGCTTCTACGTTTTTTATACTATTCTTAATCTCCCCCTGTCTATCTTCTACCTACCATTTATGCTTCTTATTCCCTGTACCTTTTCCCCCTCTCTCCCTACCCACTCCCCTGATGATAACCTTCCATGTGATCTCCATTTCTGTGATTCTGTTCCTGTTCTAGTTGTTTGCTTAGTTTGCTTTTGTTTTTGTTTTAGGTTCAGTTGTTAATAGCTGTGAGTTTGTTGTCATTTTACTGTTCATATTTCTGATCTTCTTTTTCTTAGCTAAGTCCCTTTAACATTTCATATAATAAGGGCTTGGTGATGATGAACTCCTTGAACTTGAGCTTATCTGGGAAGCACTTTATCTACCCTTGCATTCTAAATGATAGCTTTGCTGGATAGAGTAATCTTGAATGTAGGTCCTTGCCTTTCATGACTTGGAA
>VMDR010032842.1:0-11568 GCA_007922815.1 Macrotus californicus
TGGCAGAATGGGAAAAATATTTGCAAATCCTTTATCTGGTAAGAGATTTGTATCCAGAATGTATAGAGAGCTTTTACATTTCATTATTAAAGGGATGTAACCAAATTTAAAAATGGACAAAGAATCTGAATAGGCAAAAAAGTTAAAGATGAACAATAAGTACATGTGAAGATGCTCAACATCGTTAGCCATTAGGGAAATGCAAATCAAAATCACAGTGAGGAGTACTTCATATCTAGTAGGATGACAATAATAATAATAATAATAATAATAAAAAGATAGTAACAGGTGTTGAGAGGATGTGGAGAAAGTGGATCCTTCCTAACTCTGGTGGGAATGTAAAATGGTGCTACCACTTTGGAAAACAGTCTGTCAGTTCCTCAAAAGATTAAATAGAGAGTCACCATATGACTCCACAGTTCCACTCTGGCATTGTCTTAGACAGCATAGTCTGGATAACTTATACAATTGACATTTATTTTTTTCAGTTCTAGAGGCTGGGAATGTCAAGGTTAAGGTGCTGGCAGCTTCCTTTCCTGGTGGGAACCTTCCTGGCTTGCAGACAGGAGCCTTTTTGTTTTGTACCCACATGGAGGAGAGAGAGAAAGCTCTGGTCTCTCTTCCTCTTCCTGAAAGGACACTGATCCCATGGGGGAGGGGGGCGTCCCACCCTCATGACCTCATGGAAATCTAAGTACTTCCTAAAGGCTCTACCTCCTAATATCACCACTTTGAGGGTTAGGACTTCAACATGAATTTGAGGGGGGGAATACAGACATTCAGTTCATAACGGGCATATACTTAGGAGAACAAAAACTCATACATGGATGTTCATAGCAGCATTATTAATAATAACTAAAAAATGGAAACAACCCACATGTTTATGCATTGGTTAATAGACAAAATGTGGTATATCCATACAATGGGCTATTATTTATCTGTAAGCAAGAATGAAATCTTGATACATGCTACGACATGGATGAACTTTGAAAACATTATGTTATATGATATGTCCAGAATAGGCAGATCTGTAGAGACAGATAATGGGTCTGTGGTTGCCTGTGTCTTGGGAAGATGAGCAGTGCAGGGAGGGCAGTGACTGCTAACGAGTGAGGGTTTTTGGTGAGGGAGTATGAAAATGTTCTAAAATTGATGGTGGTGATAGTTGCGCATGTTTGTGAATACACATTTACTAAAGACAACTGACTTGTACACTTTAAAAGTATAAATTACATCATGTATGACTTATACCACAATAAATCTATTATTAAAAAAATTATGTGTCCAAACAGCATATGGCACATGGGCCCAGGGTCCAATATCCCAAATAGAGGATTCTAGGAGGAATGATTAGGAGTGAATGCTGAAAATGGATCCAGGAAATTAGGAAAAGACACTCAGTTCTACTGTAACTGGAAATGGATAAAAGGCCAAATAACCTTGAAAGGGTTTTTTTAAATTTCAAAATGTCTAGTATAAAGATCGGTTCAGTTGGGTGTTTTCATGGGAACTGTTTTGCTGTTCACAAATTTGTTAAGTGTGGTTTTAAACTTGCATTATTTTTTGTTTTTTGCCTTTTCTAGTTATCAAGTGCTTGTTAGAAAATCTTGAGGAAGAAATAACTCAGGCAGGAAGTTCTCTGCTTCAGGCAGCAGCAGCATTTCCAATGTATGGACGAGTCCACTGTATAACAAAGGCTTTGCAGAAGTCACCTCTGAAGTGAGTGTGTCCACAGTTTTCTGAACGCTTATTTCTGGGCTCCTAAACTCTTATTGGAGTGTGTCCTGGGAAAGGAGTGTATGACCTTACAGATAATTAAAAATTAGATTTGAAAGTGTACATATATACACACATTAACTCAAATTATTTCAGCTCCTTTTGTCTGTTGATCTCTGTTTCCAAAACTTGATTTTTGCTCTTGGTATAAATTTCCCTGGCATCTCCGTTGCAGCGGCCTGCAGTTGGTGAGTGAGTGGAGGCCCGTGGTGGAGAGGCTCCTTCGGATGTCCTACAGGCTCTCTGCTGTGGTGTCTCCCGTCATTCAGAGCTCTTCCCCAGAAGGCCTCATCCCAATGGACACTGACTCAGGTCAGCAAAGGAATAAACCCCGAATTGATACATGTTTCTTTCCTTTTAGATGTTTTCCCTAGTCATTTCCTTGGACAGTTATGCATACTAAACAGGGGAGAAAAGTAATTATTATTCGTGATATTTCTGCCTTTTTAATGGTATCTTCAAGTGTTGCAAAATAACCGGAGTAAATAAATAAATAACCAGGTGATGAGTCACTTCCTCCCCTCGGGTAAATTGGGTTGTATGATCCTGTCACTTCAGAACACAGCCTACCAGCTACTGGTAATTGCCCGGACTGGGAGAGCGGGCAGTTATAAGTTAGAGAGGGGGCCTTTGATGGGGTCCAGTCAGAGAAGGCAACATTTTAGGAATCTGAAATGGGCAAAGACCATTTAATTAAGAAAATAGGAGGAGATTCTCAAAATGCCCCCACTTACTATCATGAAATTTCATCTGTCCTCCCTCAGCCCCTATGTCTTTGCAAATGGCCCTGCTAAAGCCCTGTTCGTGCAAGTCAGGAGCCTAGGGCTGCTGGACCTCTTGTGCTGCTTATTTTTTGCCTGTCTCTGCATTCTTTCAGTGTTATCCTTAAATATCTTTCAAATCTCTTTTCTTTTTATCTGCAGGCTTGTCTTAGTCACTCCAGGCTTTTATCTTCTCTTGTTTGTACTGCTCCAGGGGTCTCTCCGCTGGATTCCCCACATCTGCTCTTCTCTCCATCTTGCTATACCCAGAGTAATCTTTCCTAATCATATAATTCATCACGTCACACATAATCTTTTTGGGACCCTTGTGCCCTGCCCCACCAAACCCCCCTCATTTAAAATACTTGAGGGACCTCTGACCAGGTCTTGTAATAGTATGGCTCCTGCTGCTTTGCCAGCCTTGTCTCTTACCGCTCTCCCCTTCCATGGAGTGCTTCCATGGAGTTGGCATAGTTTAATGGGGATCTGGCCTAGTTTTGTTCTCCTTGTACTTAGCACGGTGCCTGGTAGAAGTAGGTACACAGTAAATATTTGTTGTAATGAATAAACTGGTGAATTAATAATTACTGAAAGGATGAGAACTAAATTCAATGCCTGGGGTGCCCGAAGTGGCATATAATAATATATGTACCGCAACGGGCCAGAAGGGATTGGCTGTTAACACCTAGGAAAACATGAAGTAAATTTACATTTGGTCTTGAAATAAAGTTTGAATGCATTTTGGAATGCAAATGAAAGAAAGCCTTGTATTAAAAATGCACTGAAAATATCATAAACACACTGCATCATACAAGGTAATCCCTTGGACTGATAATTTAAGTAACCTGGAGGTGTGTGTTTGCATAGAAAATGTTAGGTTTTGTTCTTAACTAAAAATGACTTGGAAAATTGGTGATGATTCATGATTCTAAGACATGTTTATTTATTTTGGCTGATAGTCTAAATATCAAAATTTGATGCCTTAGTTTTCCTACTTAGTGTATAAGAATAAAGAATACCCAATTTTATAGCTGATATTTGGATCAGGCAAGCAAGTACCAGTACAGGGTGGGGCAAAAGTAGGTTTATAGCGTTGGGTACTGGTATAGAAAATAATATAATAATAAATAAGAATACAAGAATAAACTCTGTTTCACATACTCATAACTGTAAACCTACTCTTGCCTCATCCTGTATATTCTGGATGAGAAATCTTGAATATTTGTCACCTATTGTGGGTAAGCCTGCAGAGTATGCTAAAATTATGGTTGTGAACACGTAAAAATATCTCCTGATCTCAAAAGCTTATCTATGGCACACTGATTCCTTAATTTTGTCTTTTCTTTTTTCCTCTGGTTGTCTTTGTTTTCTTCTGCCTTTTCCCCCATGTTATCTGCCATGCATTCTGAATTCCTTGAAAAAAATCTCCCCAGAAAGCCATAAAAATGAATGATAGGGTTCTTAAAATTTTACTCTGATCATCCCTCTTTTTTCTTAGTCTTCATGGTTTCTATTGGGCCAGTGTTACTTTTTCATGGCTGTCAAAATTTGTTTGTTTTTGGCAAAATTTTTTGGAAACTATAAGAGAATATAAGGTGTTTGAATCATCATGATAGCAATTTGGGTCTTTGTATTTCCCATAATACCTAAAAAATAGGTGTACATAGTAGGTATAGAGTAAATTAATACCTGTTCTTTGATTTGTCCATTGGTTTTAGATGATTACCACTTGTTATTTTCTTTAAAACTCTGGGCCTGGCTAGCTTTTTATTACCTAGTCATCCGTTCGTTCCTTCAGGCCACGTTACTGAACCCCTGCCATGAGCCAATTTCTGTTTTAGGCACTGGCCACATAGCAGTGACTAGATAAAAGTTTTGCCTTCAGCTCTGGCTGGTGTGGCTCAGTGGATTGAGCACTGGCCTGCGAACCAAGGGTCACCTGTTCATTTCCCATTTGGGGCACATGCTGGGTTGCAGGCCAGGTCTCCAGTAGGGGGTCCCCAAGAGGCAACCACACATTGATGTTTCTCTTTCTGTCTCCTTCCCTTCTCCTCTATCTAAAAATAAATAAAATCTTTAAAAGAAAATAGTTTTGCTTTTATGGAACTTATACTTTCAGATCCAGTGAGTGCTTAGAGAATAAAAATGAAGTTTAATATAATACTAGGACTTGAAATCATGCTTAGAAAGCAGTATATTACTTAATGCATTTAAAGTCAAATATGGAGTCTTTATGAAATTCCTGGAATACAAAAGATTGCTTTTGTTGGGGCTGCTTTTTTTTTTAAAACTTTCTCCCTTTAAACCTTCATAACTTATGTTGTAGATAGGAAAACAGCATCTTAAAACAAAATTGGTAAACATTTAGTGCTCTTCTTTTCCATGATTGAGCACCATATTTGAGATTCTTAGACAACACTAAGAAAAGTGATTTAAATGGAATGGCAACCTTTGTCCTATGGACAGTTTCTGTTGTGGCTTTGTTGTCCTTGTTTCACCCTATTTAATATATTTGTCATATTTTAAAAGTACCCTCAGTGTCATTAAGACCTTATATAAATAAATTTAAACTTATCTATCCTGTGAGAACCCTTCTGATAGAGCTGATTATCAAGTATTGAAAATTATAAATTTCTTTTTTCTAAGATTTTATTTATTTCTAGAGAGAGGGGAAGGGAGGAAGACAGAGAGGGAGAGGAAACACTAATATGTGGTTGCCTCTCACACGCCCCCTAGTGGAGTCCTGGCCCGCCACCCAGGCATGTGCCCTGACTGGGAATTGAACCAGTGACCCTTTGGTTCACAGGCTGGCATTCAATCCACTGAACCACACCAGCCAGGGCTTAAAATTACAAAATTTTTTAGGGCAAATACCTACAAGGAAAATCGGCATGTGATGTGAAACTGGGGTTTTATGTAGTGTCATCTCTTTCCCTCAGAGTCAGCAAGCCGCTTACAGATGATTCTGAGTGAGATTCAGCCACGAGATACTAATGATTACTTCAATCAAGCCAAAATATTGAAGGAACAGGATAGCTTTGATTTGGAGGACTTGAATGCCAGCATACCAAATATCGATACTTCTGCAGAAATCAAAGGTAGCGTGTATTAAATCAATATTGCCATCGGCATTTCAGTGACAAAGAAAAAAATGTACAAAATGCCCTTTTTATATTAAATGGGAAGCTGCAGATCTATACAGAAGGTTTTTTAAAAATGAAGTCTTTTTTGAGCTTATAAATGGTTTATTTGGGGAATGCATTTATGAAACTCTTACCAGAAGGTGGTGGACCCTAGTGCAGTATATAAGGTGCTACAAAAGAAGCATTTGAGTGCTAAGCCCTGTCTTGACAGTCAGGCGAGGTGAGAGGCGTGGTGTCTGTTGGGCTTGGGTTTGGGCAGCCGTCGGCTTCTCACAGTATGCTTCACTGTTGTCGGTTGTGAGTGTCCTTACAGCGAATCAGCCTCTTAAAGGAAACAAGCCTTATTACACAGTCAGGTGTGAGCCGCTCTGTTGGACCAAGCCTCCAGAATTCAAGTTCTTACTGTTTATGTTCTCGTTGGTTGTTTTTTTTACCGTTTTCTGTAATGCTACAAAAAGTCGTCAGCAGCAGTATCTTAGCGATTTATCACACATTCTGCATTCTCCACTAGATGGGGATGTTGTCTTGTAAAATTTGTTTTTTTCCTTAATTGCACAAAATAACGTAAATATATGTTTATTATATTAGTTTCAAACAATACAGAGGTAAATATGATTTAAAAACAAATTAAAGTTATCTTTCATCTCCCTAATCCTCCTCCATCCCTGTGAGTATGTGTCCTTTTAGATCTGTTCTGTGTGTTTGTGTGTATGTATATTCATCCTTTCAGTTCAGTGGGCTTTTAAAAACACAAGTAGGATTACATGGTAGATATTGTTTTGTTTACTTGCCTTTTAAATTTAATAACTTGGATTTTTTTTTTAATGTTAGTACTAAAATATTTCTAAAACGTGAAAAAGAGAGTAAGGATAATTACAGCTTATTTACCATGGAATTTAAATATATTTTGAAGGCAAATTTGTATTTTTTTTCATTTAAATAGTTTTATTCTACTCTTTTACTGATATAAAAGCCACCCTCACCCACAGAGGTAATGAAGTATATTTGTTACAGTCATATTTTATGGATTACTGACTGGCAGAGAGAGTTTATTTCGTTAATTTCCAAAGGTTAGATGTAAGTTTTCAGACAATGTTGTATTTATTTTTAAATTTATTTTGAAAATAATTTATTTAAAAAAGACTTCACATGATTTCTGGTCATAGGACATGCTCAACAAATGTTAGTTATTTTCTCCGGAGCAAATATAATTTATGACAAATTGGTTTGTTTAAGCAGATTATTCTCGGAGACATGATAAATAAGCTGGTTCTAAGAAACTTGGGATGTGAGCAATCAAATGTTGCAACAGATTTTTTTTTCAAGGTAAAGAAGGAAAAACATGTGATGTAACCGCTCAGATGGTGCTTGTCTGCTGTTGGAGAAGTATGAAGGAGGTTTCTCTGCTTCTGGGCACCCTGTGCCAACTCCTGCCCGTGCAGCCTGTGCCAGAAGCTCCTGGTGCGTTACTGACGGAGGAGCAGGTAGGGCGCACGTTTATTTCACCTGGTGTGATTTCTGGTCAAAGCGTAGATCGCAACCTTTTAGTTATAACTCAAGTTTTTAAAAAAAGAGTTTTGAATATTTCTTGAATAAAATCATACACATGTCAACTGAAGCAAGTTTATGGTAGTTTAAGAATTAGACCTTGCAATACATTTCAAAACTATGGCATTTTTAGAAACACTTTTTTTCTAAGTTATATAAATAACTAGATTTTACCTCACTTTTAAAATATGATAAAATGTTATCATATTTTAATCAACACATACAAATTTAAATTTAAATTTTAAATGAAATTGCCTATGTAGTAAAACTCCACAAACTTCTTAAATTTTGCAAAGGAAAAAATAGTACTGTGTCGGCCGATTAGGAGCCTCTCGTTTCCCACCACGCTGATAATGAAGTGGTGGCCACTTTGGTCTGCTGGCTTTTATTTCAAGACCACAAAGTTCGTTCAGCATCTGGGACTGTTCAAGGGACTTGAGTGCACTGTTTACAAGAAATTAGCTTACCATAAGCATTTCATTTGGAAATATTTTAGATTTATTATATTTCTGTTTTTAATTGATTCCCTCTTCCTCTCCATGTGGTTTCAACAAATCCATTTTCCAGCAAAGATATATAACACGTACTTTCATTTTTAACCTTTTTCAAATAAAGATAATTTTTCCCTTAGGGTGTTACAACATTTAAGAACAAAACAAACATTGTAGTATGCTAATGCTGATTATTTTTATAATAACCGTGTGACGATTTCCGTGGAAATAATGCTAATATTTTTATTCTCACACTCTCTTAGGCTCATGTGCTTACATCTGGCTAGCAGCTGGGCATGCAGTGGTGTTGCCAGGCCCTGAGAGGGAGGATGGCAGAGGGAACAGTGCGCTGCCAACACCATTGTGTTCCTTACTCCCTTCCAAAGCAAATAGGCGTTAGTGTCTTAGAGCTACTTGCCGTCATTGCTGGTGACCGGCTGTGGTGCCAGTGCCAACATCTTCGCTGAGGAGTCCAGCTATGATTAATGGTTACTTCACTCATGTTCACCATCTTCCTAAACAGTACACATGTGCCAGAGTCCCTTGACTGCTCAGCTATTCAAGGACAAGTTAACACATCTAGTTTGGGGGCTTGTTGGGTAGTGTTTTCTTTTTTTTAAGTATGGGAAACATATCTTGCTCTTACCGTAACTGAGAGAGACCTGAAAGCTTCCTATGGAAATTATCTTGCATTGACACCTTTCATATGGCACCCAAGCCCTATCAATTTAATGTATGTGAGATAACCACATTCACATTGGGGGTTAATATAAAATAAAAGATGTTTGTAAGAGAACAACAGCGATAATAACAGAGAGAGGCTGTTATCAACCAAAGAACTCTTCTAATGACTGTTTTCTTGAATAAAAAGTGGCATCCCGTTTTTCTGTAAAATATTAGCTTCCAGGCTCATGAGGTTTAGTCATTTTTCTCTGTAGCTGTTCATGTGGTGACCTCACATGTATAGGTTTGAGAAGGAATTAGCAACTGAGTGAATGATCAGGAGCATATTGACAGCACAGCCCAGACGCGGAAACGCTGCCTTCCGTGGACACCTTGGTTCTTGATCACGCTGACTTTAAAGGAAGGCCTTAGTTCAGGAGCGTTTAGTCGATGATAACCCGAAGTCATCAAGAATTAGTGTTATTTGTATTGCTAGAGGAGCCCTTCTTTTAAACAACATTTTGCTCCATGAAATTCCTTTAAATTAAAAAAAATACTCCCGTGTGCTTACAACATTTAAGAGTTAAAATATATAAATGACAGAAAAGAATGTAATTTACATAGGAGTGCCTGGGCCATGCCCAAGGTCCACCTTTCTTGCAAGGACACAGTTGCCCTGGCAACACTAGATCTTCTGTGCACCCGGTCCCAAAACTAAGAATTTGAAAGTCAGCACCTCAGGTGATGGTGACCATAACAAACCTGCAGAGCAGAGGCAGGGAAGTGGCTTGTAGGCAGAATGCTACCCTTGTGGGAGAATGTAGAAAATTCGGATTTCTTATTCCCAAGACCAGTATAACTGTGACCTGCTTTTCTCTCCATGGATGAAGGAGGCTGTTTCGTACATCCGAAAATACCGATGTCGAGCCTTACGTTGTCTTACTCTCCACTCACCCTTCACTCTTGAAAAACGAGTGTAATTCTATTGTAATTAGATGTCTCGAATGTCGTTAAGAGAGGATTTCTTTCATAGCCCACTTCCTTTAAGCCTGTCCTTATAGCCCTTTGTTAAAAGGGGTGACCACTTAATTACCATGTACATGACTGTAGTTTATAATAGGCCAGCAGGTAGTGAGATTACAATTTGGAGATTTTTGTTGCTGTACAAGAACTTGTGCTCATGTGTACTTCTGAGTGTTCAGTGTTGTTGTATTCACAAACTATTAGAGCTGGAAGGATCACAGAGATGATATTCTCCAGCTCCCTTGTACAAGGGGAAACTGAAGCCCTTGGATGTTACCTGGTTTACCCAAGGTCACAAAGCTGGTTTGTGGCAGCTCTGGGACAGGAACCCAATTCTTCTTCTTTCCAGCCCGTGTTCTGACATGGCACAGTGCTGTCTTTGTTTTGAACCTCTCATTTAATTTTTCTTTAAATTTAATTTCCCCTACTTCCCATACCCAACCAAATTTTTGCAAGCCACAGGACAGTAAGGCAACTTGCTCCTGAACTTTTTAGCAAATGATTCATTTCCCTAAATCACTAGTGAAGCAGTGTATCCTCCGCAGCTTCACCAAGAGGAAAATGTATTCATTCAGAGGCATGTCTGCCTTTCCTCCTGCGAGGTAATCACATACTGAAAGGTCCTTTCATAATGTCCCAGTATGAGAGGCAGAGATCAAACCAGCTTTGAGGGATGTAAGTCGAGACCCTTCAAGAGTGAGCCGTACAGGCAACCTTATCTCACTACTTCCTGACTGGTATGTGTCTAGGTTTCAGGCTGGTGTTTTGCTGATGTAGAGCTTTTGCCTGGTACATTTTGTTGGTCCTCTTGCCATGGGACATCAGGTGCCCAGTGCCTACTGATTTTTTTAAACAACTTCCTCTACATGGAGTATCAATGTATGTATATTTATATATTTCCCCTAATATTCCTAAAAAGAAGCTCTTGGGCAGATTTTCAGGCTGCTTTCCCCTTTGTAGTCAACATTGTCACAATCACATGAATAAAAATCATTACCAACTATCAGAAATTAGGTATTTGCTAAACTCCTACTTCAGATTCTGTTGTAATTTTCATGACATGCATGGCTAACTGGGCTTATACATTTCCTCCGATCTGCTGTTACTGTTGTAGATTTTCTGGAATGGACTACAAAATGGGAGGTGTGTTTATGAGCATTCATAAATCTTAAAGAAATTGCCTTTTGTATTCTCTTTGCTAAGGCCTATTTTTAAGAAATTAGGAACAAGTATTCGTTGAATTGTACTTAATCATTAAGCATGGTACCATTCTTAAGCTGTGAAATGAAGTTAAGCACATCATTTAGTCACCTATTTATTGACTGTCTTACTACAAGGGCATTGTGGCAACTTAAAGAAATACAATGTGTAGTTCTCTGACCTCAGCAGGCTTAGAAATATAGTGGGAGACACAAGACAGAAGGTCAGCCTGGCGGACAACAGTTAAAATGTCACATGGTTAAGAATTTGCTAGAAATCAAACAGTCTAGGAAGAAAATGCCTGATAATAGAAAACTGGTACTTCCGGCCAAGATGGAGGCGTAGGTAGACACACTGTGCCTCCTCTCACAACCAAAAGAAGGACAACAACAAATTTTAAAACAAAAAACAACCAGAACTAACAGAAAATCGAACCGTATGGAAGTCCGACAACCAAGAAACTAAGAAACATACATCCAGACCGGTAGGAGGGGCGGAGAGGACTCGCGCGGCGGGGCGGCAGCTGGCGGATCCGGGAAAGGCGCGGCTGGCCGGGAGAGGTGGCGGCTGCGGACCGGGCGTCCCACTCCCTCGTGAGGATAAACAGGGAGGAACATCTGGGGAGCGAGACAGACCCCACAACCCAGAGTTCCTGCGCGGGGAGGTGAAGCCTCAAAGCCTCTGATTGAAAACTCCTGTGGGGGTTGAGGCGGCGGCAGCGGGAGAAACTCCCGGCCTCACTGGAGAGCTCGTTGGAGAGACCGACAGGGTCCTGGAGCATACACAGCCCTCCCACCGGGGATCGGCACCTGAGCCAGCACCAGAGGGGCCCCGTTGGACTGTGGGTAGTGCGGAAAGTGACTGGTAACCGGCAGGGAGCAGAGCGGCCGCCATTGTTCCCTCTCGGACCCCTCCCCCACAAACAGCATCACAACGCAGCGACGTGGCTGCCCTGCCCTGGTG
>VMDR010032843.1:0-11569 GCA_007922815.1 Macrotus californicus
CAAGAGGCAAAATCTGAGGGATCAATAGGAATCCTATGTCGGACAGGGAAATGTAACTTAGTGCATTTAGCATCAGTTGGAGAAGAGCTAATTCTCCAAAGGAAAACTGAGGAAGCAGGAATAATGAATACAAAAGTGATCAGAGATTACCGAATTAAAGGGAGAGGGAAAACTCGGGAGGGGCTAAGGGAGAGAATTGCTTCATGCCATTAAACAAGTCTTTGCCTAAACATTTAATATTGGGTTGTATGGCAGTGCTTGGATTAACCAGGCCATTTTTAAATATTTTCAGCTCACTCAATGCCTCATATGTTATACAGCAAACTCCATCTATTTAAGGTCTGAAAACTCCTTCACTCAGTAACTATACCCGCATTGCTTTCTGACCAGATCCATTTCTGAGTCCTCTAATATCAGACTGGCTCACATACAAGCCATCCTTTTTGAGTGGTGCACTTTAATATGGAAGGTCCAATAGTTCATTATCAAGATTACATGTCATAGCTTTCCACTGTGTTTCAGTAAAAGAGGTAGGGATGATTTTAAGGGACAGGGCTGACATGAAGGCTTTAGCTAATTTTCTTTGGATTATTTTCTCATTCTCTAATGGTTGACCTTCATTAATATTGTAAACCTATAGAGCACAGAAATAAATATATTTAATGAAGATATCTCAAGTTGTCTGTTGATAACAATAGATTTGGTTAAAACTCTGAAATAGTTTTACTAGATCTCGTACAGTTTTAGCACAGTGTGATAACCAAGTCTAGCAAAACAATTATCTGACAGGGCACATTGGGTTTGTTCCACTGATTCTATGCAATTACTTCTTTATTTGGTAATTAGCATAGTTTTACACTTAACAATTTGTATTATTCAGCTACTCAATAACCTGAAATACTGGTTAGTAAGCTAGCTAGGCCCCTCAAGACCAAAAAGAAAATTTGGAATAAAAGCAGAGAACAGGACTCCAGGAGCTTTAAACTTCTCAGCAAAAGATGGGAATGACTTTTTCCTTCCTCTTTCTTAATGATAGCTGGAAGAATAAAACACAGAGGAATGCCTGAGAAACTTCTTATTTAACTTTCATTTCTTCTTTGGATACTCTTTTTTCATCCAAACCATACTTGGGCTAAGGCTTATTGACTTGCTGTGAAAGGGCAAAGGTAAACAAATAACCTAAGCACCTATACAAGCTGCCTCGCTTTGCATGGTAGGGTGAGAACACCAACATACATGTAGAAGCTAAAACCATGGAGCTGTCTTAATAACTGTTGACTGAAGAATGTGTAAATCTGTAGAAAATTTGTATTTTTAGCCAAACAGACGACAGGCCTGGAAGCAAGATCTCAACAGAACGAAAAAAATGCTTCCCAGAATGACAGCTTGCAGTTGCTTTTATACATTTGGAATTGAGGGAATATAAGGAAGGTTACATGAAGTTGGGGGAAAGCAAGGTGGGGACTGGATAACAGGAAAATTAACAAAAGTATGTGCTGTCTTAATGTGGTCATGCTCCCAGGGTTTTCTCATGGACACGGGCAACAGTGTGGTGACTGCAGGGGGTGGGTTCGGTGGAGGTAGAAGGTGGTGTAGGGGGATAAATGGTAATGACAAAAATACAATAAAAATGAAAAAAAATAAAAAGGCAATTCAAAAGAGTGGTAACCTAGATGCACAGAAGCAATGCACAGAGCTTGCCTAATGGAAAGGTAAGCCTTTTACTAAATAAGTTATGTGCCTGGGGAATGACCAGCCCCACGACCTGACCCCACAACCTGCCCCCATGACCTACCCAGTTAAAATTTATTATCAGATCACCTTCTGAGGTTACTTTCAGTTAGATATACTATAATGCCCCCTTTTTTGTCTATGTTATCAATGGAAAAATTGTGACAGTTCAATATCATACCTTTAAAAATTTTATCAAAACCTTCAAACACTCTTACTGTCAGTCATACATTTACAGTAATATAAAATAATAAAGATAATAATTATTTAATACAATGTGTCTTTTCCTTGACACCACTTCTGACACCAAATTGTGTGGATTTTTCAGACTAATTTTCCAATTCCCTGACGCCAACTGGATGTCCAACAATTCAATTCAATTCTGACATTAACTGGTGTTTCTGCAGGTGACACAGGGTAAGGGCTCAGTCCCCTGAGACTGCCTCACTTCAGACTCCGTGCAAGTCCCAGGAATTACAAGCGCTTCTGACTCACTAGCTATAAATTCAGGGCTTCCCACAAGCACCTCCTCAAGTACAGTGATTTGCTAGAATGACTTGCAGAACTCTGGAAAACACTTTTACTTATGTTTACAAGTTTATTATAAAAGCTACTACTCAGAAACAGCTGATGGAAGAGATGCATAGGGCAAGACATGGAAGCAACACCTCAATATAGTCTCTAGTGCATAAGCCCTCTGAATATAGGCTGGTCAGGAGTTTTTAGTGATGTCAATCTTTAGCCCACATTCCCATTTCCAGAGGTCAGTGGGGAGGGCTAATAATTCTCACCCTCTAATCAATGGGCATTTCTGGTTGTCAGTCTTGTTCTGAATATATTTAGGGGTCCCACTCTAAGTTATCTCATGAACATAAACCCAGGTATCATTGGAAGTAGCTCATTATGAATAACAAATGATCCTCCTGTTACTCAGGAAATTCCAAGGTTTTTAGAAAGTATGGGCCAAGAACAGGGGACAAAGACCAAACATATATTTTAATCACATCACAAATAAACTGTAATTTTTTTAATGCAAGTCGTAATTCCAGCCCAGATTCCAGGAAATGAGAAATAGACTTCCCTTCTAGATAATGAAAGCTGCAAATAATTTATGGCCATCTTTGATTCACTGTAATTTAAGACATTAGAAATATTGATAATTTGATGTTCTATTTCTTTGTATAAAACTTAAACTTACAACAGCATTTGCTTTTTTTTTTAAAGACCTTATTCATTTTTAGAGAGAGAGGAAGGGAGGGAGAGAAAGACAATGCGTGGTTGCCACTCGCACAACCCCCATGGGGGACCGGGCCCGCAACCCAGGCATGTGCCCCAACTGGGAACTGAACCAGCGACCCTTTGGTTCACAGGCCGGCGCTCAATCCACTGAGCCACACCAGCCAGGGCAGCATTTGCTTTTTTCTTATAAATATCCAATCACTCAGAGTAAGCATCTTTTTATGCATTAGCACACTGTCATACTCTTCCTAAATTTAAACCAGCTTCCAAGATTTTATCCTTTGTACTTTCAATATTGTAAAATATCGATGGAATTCCTTTATCATCATCATCATCATCACCATCATCATCATTATTATTTTGGCTAGCATCAGTTCTGAAACATCTTCATCAATTCAGTCACAATTACTTTCCTCCCTTATATTGATAAGTTTGCCTTGATTAATTTTCTCTGGCTACATATTAGGACTCTCTCAATGAAGACAGTTATCTAAGTTTCAGATTATTAACAAACATAGAAATCACAAGATACCTATGTTCTAGAATCAGAGCTGTTTGTCTTTGAATGTTTTTCTTTCTTTCTGTGTATATAGATTCATTGAGCTTAGGGGAGAAGGTAAAAATGAATGTCTTTATCAGGCTCTGAATATCAGCTTCCAATCTGGCCAAACTTCTGACCATAAAGCTACTTTAAGAAAATGCTTTCAAATATCTTACCATATTTGTAGTAAATATTCTTGACAGTACTGAATGACCCCATGGACCATGAATGAAAGAGGTTTCCCCAAAAGGGTCCAATAGATACTATCCTCCCAAGATCCAGAGCTACACACAAATCTACTTAAAAGAGTGGCTTAGACAATTGCCAAGAGCTGCCCACCCACTCAGCAGAACCCTAGCCACACGTGGAGTGCAATCCACAGTTCTGTCTGGCCACATGCTGGGGCCTCCCAGCCTGATGGGAGCTGCCAGCATATTCAAGAACTGACAAACTGCACACCTCAGGAAGGCAGGAGACCAAACCAAGTTCTCAGGAAACAAAACAAGCCAGATAAAAAGACATGAGCCATTCCTGGAAGAGTAAGGATCAGTCTCCAATGGGCACCCCCGAGCAAATCCTCTAAGAGTCTACATTTGAAAAGGGATGAATAACATAAAAGTTTATGTTCCATTCTCAACTAAGCACTGCAGAGAGCCAGAACAGCTGACTCTGGTCCAAATCCTCACCCTTTGGCAGGCTTCCTGGGTCCCATCTGAATGCTTTGGACAAGTGGGGTTTAAAGTAGACACTACAGTTTTGGTATCTACCAGAATGTGGCAAGGTTTTCCACTCATTTTCAGTTTAGCTTCCCCTTGGCTGGTGAAGGGAATAACTGGTAGCAGTTTATTAGAGAAACCCTTGGGATCCAGTCACCACTGGGAGGGGCTTATATTGGGGCTCTCCTTCCAGAGCAGATATGGGAGTGTTCAGGTCAGTGTGACAGCATTTACACAAAACCTTTGAGGACAATCATTCCTCCAGTGTCCCATTTGATTGCAAATCAGACACCAGTTTCTGGTCTGGTGCTGTGATGATGGAGCCCTGGGAGCCTGCAATGGGTGGAAAGGGCGTTAGGGTTCGCTTTGTGTTTCTGGCCTTGGAGCTGTTGCAATAGTCAGGCCACTAACTTGGTGGACTTTTGCTTATGGTCTTGTGGATTCTTCAGAGTGGAAAGGCAACTGAGAGGGAGAATGAACATTTAAGTGAAGGAATAGCGGGGAGTTGCAGCATGCATGTCAGTGTTATAGTCTTTTTAAACTACCTCTAGTGTCTTTAATTTTTCATTAGACTTCTGCAATGAATCTTTTCAATAAAGCTCTTTTGGAATCTTGAGATCTTTTAGAGGCTTCACATGCCAATTAAAATAGGTGTCCTGGTCTATTTGATTGGGAAGCCCTTGCTTTCTAGTGAACTTTTTAAATAAATAACATTTTCTAAATGAAATAGTCCCCATAATAGCCATTGTCATCCTAGGTTTTCTAGCAAGAGTGTGCCATTTTTAGATATAACTGCAGCTTCCTAGACCATAGTACTTAGACATAAAATAAGGAGTGGGCCTACTCAATACTCTGAAATGCAAGGATTCCATCTCTTTAGCTAAACCTTGGGTTTCTCAGGGACAAGTCTGTGCCTAAGAGAGATGTACCCCCTGGTTGGGATTTTGGGGTTTGAAAGTGTACCTCATTGCATGAAAATGTCCTTGAGGTTGACCAATGGCCAGTGTCAATCTCACCCATTCTGTGAATACCATGTCCTAGCACGGAGTTCATAGTCAGATGGAGGACACTCTACAGCTTGTAAGTGTTAGACACATGCCGCCATTCTGAGGCTTGGCTTCAGAGATTCTCATTAGCAATGAATCTATTATTCTTTTCAAGCAAAGATTTCTTTATAGTGACAGATGCTGTAATAGATTTTAATGTTCTGACTTATGCCTACTTACATTTTCATGCTGATGGTGAAAACAGCACACTTCTCTTGTCTTAATTTATTTTCCTGCGTTGTCCAACTATTTATTCTGTGGACTTACCTCAAGGGTAACTCCCTAATGATGGCTCGCACCCATTGCCAAGTAACCTCCCAAGGTCCCCAGAGCCTTGCTGTATATAGGCACACACACGTACACATCCAACACATTTGGAGAAATTATACTCTGATAAATCAAGGTATATTATTAAGTTACAGTAATTAGCAATTGGTTGGGTAATGCACTTTAAATAAAGTTTGTTTGGATCAGAGAGTGGCATGTAAGGGCAGGTAGCTCAACTTGTAGAATAAACTTACCCACTGTCTTGGTAATGATGAGAGGAAGAGAAGGCTCAAAACGTTCAGCAGGAGCCTGACCTGCGTGTCTCATTCTGCAAGGTGTGAGCACTCAGCTTCAGATCTCACTTCTTATTGCAAAAGTCTGCTAAAATGATCAAACAACTTAGGTGATACAAACAAACTTTCTACACACTTCACAAAGCGGATGGTCTTTTGGAGAACAGCAAAATGGGAGCAAAGGCAGGAAGCTTTTGTAAGCTTAATAACAATGAACAGGAAAGAGAAAAATACCAAATATCTGAATGCCTGCGTTCACACAGTCAATCCTGCTTGAGTGAGAAAGCTCTCTTGGCATTATGGAATTGGCCCACTGGATACTCTGCATATCAGGTCAAAGGGAGCACTTAAAAGGCCATGAAAGTCACCTTAGTTTCAGGTGGCTGATGTGGCACCCAGGGCAAAAGCAGCTCCATCTTGAGCCTATCAAGTTATTTCAACAAAGTCAAGGAAATGAAAGAAGAATTGCTAGTGCTGGAATCAGGAAAAAAGTCAATATTTGCATGCAGTTCTGTTGTGTATGTAAGGAATTCAAAAGAATTTCCATATAAACTACTCCAACAGCCAAAAAAATTAATATAGTCTCACAATAGGATAAAAGATATAACAAATACATAGACTGATATAATGAAAGATATATGATGTTTACACCAAAATTTCTAAAAGTTATTGGAAAAATTGAAAAAAACTAAATTATTAAAATTGTATTTTATATTCATGTTTTGGAAATTACATGATTGAAAATATATAAATTCTTCCCAAACTGATCGATACTTCAATGCAATCCTAATTAAAGTGAAGGAGATAAAATGTGCAAAAGCATAATTATACTAAAACTGATATAAAAATACAAAAGAGCTAAAAAAGCAAAAAGGAGTTACAGCCAGTACAATTGGAGAAATTACATTTCAATACATCAGGGTATATTATTAAGTTATAGTAATTAGTTGAGTGTATTTTTGGTGCAAAGATAGACACAGAGAATAATAAGTACCTCAGAGTCCAGAAATATACCTGACCATATATGGTCACTTGATTTTTATCAAAGATGACACTTCAGTACGGTAGGAAAATGAATCATTCTGAGTAATCAGCAAACTTTCTGCAAGGTGTCAAATAATAAACATTTTAAGCTTTGAAGATCATGAGGACTGTATCGCAACTAGGCAATTCCACCTGAAAAGATAAAAAAATGAGATGTCAAAAAATGAACATGGTTGTGCTGAAATAAAACTTCATTAATGAACAATGAAATTGAGTCACAATTTTTATATTGCAAACTATTATCTTGCTTTTAATGTTTTTCCAGTCACTAAAAAAAGTAAAAAATTGAATGTTGACACAGGAAAAAATGTTTCATTACCCCTATTTGACACCATACAAAAAAAAAATCAATTTCAGTAGGATTGTAGGCCTAAATATGGAACATAAGGTGATACAGATTCTCTGAGTTAACAAAGTACAATATTCTCAGTCACTAGCAGTAAGCAAATTTGTTTTTAAAATGTTATTTTAGAAACCACAACATTGCTACTAAGAGTGTAAGTTTTATAGTTTGTGATTATTTTTATGCCTTTTCAATGAAAAGACAGGTTTTTGTTCATTTGTTTGTTTGTTTGTTTTGACAAACTTATCACAATTTTATACTATCACTTCTCAAGATATTGACAACTTGGAGGATTTTACTTAACCATGTCAATCAATAATTATAACTAAGAAAATGGCAAAATAATCATTAAAATTGCCTCATGGAAGTCTCAGTGTGCACGCAAGCTCTCTGTGTATTTATCTCCTTTTGCAACAGTATGCAAGAATTATCAAGCTCAGAGGAATGGGCAGAAGATAAACGGAGTGCCAGAACTATGGCTTGTTTTTTGTTTTTGTTTTCTGGATTCATATAATAAAGCTGAAAGGTCAAATGCATTATGCAGGACTTCATTTAAGGTATACTCCTGACTGTGGAATCAATGGCATGGATGTTTATAAAACTGTCATATAAATCCTACCTTTTGTACAGTGAATTGAATAGCTATAAAGAGGCTGTGCATTTTGGAAAGTCATCACAAGACTTCAGCGGAAGTTCTAACTCAGGTGGGTCATCCTACAGAAAACAGTTTGATACCCTGCGATGGTAATCCTCAGACAAGTGAACCAAAACAAATACCTGGATGAGGGTCAGTGCTCATCCTAGTAAAAGCGCAAAATCACAAGTCTGAAGAACTGGGCAGAAATGACTTGTAAGGACAGTGAGCACTTTTGGCTAAGCTTTATGTTTACATCTGAAAAAAAATAACTAGAAATAAGTAAAAGAGCATCATTGATGTGAGAACCAGAAGCATGACATCAAATATACTTGAACCTCACTATTAACAGATCTTGTGCTTACAAATCTACCCACTTGTTAAAATTTCTCTGTAACCACAAAACGGTTTTTTGTGCCCTTTCACTGCCGTTCACAGCCATGCCCAGGACTGAAAATTTCGAGTCACCTGATGCAGGGTGTCCAACTTAGGTGGAGCAAGGTGATGCTCTGTCTTGTTTCAGCTCTCATACTATACACAACTCCTCTCCATGATCTACTTAACACCATGTTTTTCATATTTATGTGGAGTTATGTTTTGTTTTGTTTTTGGGGGTTTCGCTATTTTCAAAGGCCCCAAGCTTTGTGCTGAAATGCTGTCATGTACTTTTAAGACAAAAAATAAAAACGTGTATAAGATAAACTTCTCTGAGGCAGGAGTTACACAGGCGTTGGCAGTGAGTTCAATGTTAGTGGATAAAAATATGTATTAAATAGGTTGTTCTTTGAAAGAGTAACATACATAAAACACGGCTATATATTGATTAGTTGATGAAAAAGTCGTGAACAGAGGCTCAGCAGAACCTCACCCTGCATTTCCCCAAGGAGTGAGGATTTATATTCACTAACCCAGGGTCTTAGCAGCTTCACAGACAGCAGGCACTGCCAAGAGTGAGCACTGGTTGCAGCTGCCCTGTCCCCGAGAGCACGTATCATCCGTGCTAGGGAACCTTCACGTATTTAGATTTTGTTTCCCATGAGCACATTTTAATTATTTCATCTGTGGTTTTGCTACAATTCACTGTCACTTTTTGTTACAACCAATAATAATTCATCTACTGATTATCACCTAAGATTTATATGAAATCTCTCAGTCGGGTTAAGGTTTTATTAGAAAAGAAACTAATATTCAGCATGTAATGGCATCCGGACAAGATAGCTAACTATTGATTTTATCATTTTTGAAAAAACTTCCTTTTACCTGTAGAAAAGCGAACTGATAATAGAGACAAAATTCAATAACATTCTAATTATTTTATTTTTCAAATATTTTGTTATATTATTAACCATAACCATCTGAAAGGTTTTCTGAAGTTACAGGTATCTCATAGCTACAAAAAGACAGAACTTAGAATTTATGCCTATTCCAAGGTCATAAAGCAGCATGCACACACACACACACAAAAAGAAAAAAGAAATAAGAAAGAAAGAAACCCCTGATTCCAGACTTTTTCATGCTTTTTCTCTTTATAAATAAATATAAAGCTTTATTTTCCTCCCACTTTATGATGTATTTGGAAAACAAACTAATTATATTAACAGTTACAATATATAGCAACTTATCTTGTTGCAGGCACTAATTTAAGTTGAAATATTAACTAATTTTATACTCTTAACAACTCTATCATGAAGTGCATTTCCCAGGGAAGTTAAATAACTCCCCAAAGTCACAGGCCCTGTAGATGGGTGAACCCACCAGTGAAAAGGATTCCAGAGTCCACGTTCTCACCAGACTTACTGCCGTTAATTTTTGGTTGCTTTTCTTGAAGACCCATACATTTAACATTTACACTTTATTGGCAACCCTGTTTTGCTGTGCTGTTGTTGACTTCTGAATTAAAAGGATTACATATTTTCCCTATTTTTCTATTAACTCACAGTCTGAAAGAGGTCTTTTTTTCTTTTTGTCTTTGTTTTGTTTTTTGTCTTTTAATCTTTATGGAGACAACCCTTACTGACATGCACAGACCACTAGGCTGAGTTCCGAGGTGAAGGAGGCTCTGACGTCTTCTCCTCTGCCTCTTGCCTGACCAGGGACCCTGGTGGCCAGGGAACAACCGAGGGAAATTGGCCTACTTACAGGTAGAGCAAGGAGAGTAGGAATAGAGTCAGACCCTCAAGGTAGGTCTGTGGCAGATTTTAATAAGCAAGGAGACTTACAGGCTTTTCTTGGGGAGCTGTAATACGTGTAGATTTCTGTGCCCACCCTCCATAATCGTCAGTGTTTATATTAAGACCTTAAAGGGGTTCAGTCACTACACAGTCCAGATGGTCTCAATAGCACATTGCTCTCTTAAGGCTGCATTCTGGAACGTGGATCCAGCTGCGAGAAAGGTGGGCGGTATGTGCCTTCCAGGGACAGAGGCTAGAGAAGTGAGGAACCTGAGACAGCCTGGGTCCAGCTCTCAGGTCAACAGGAAGTCAAACCCTCTCCATGAACTTCTCCAAAGAACTTGCATGATGCTGAGACTAGAAACAGGCCCTTTCCTGCAGCCCTCAGGGGTGTGGGGGACCACAGAAATGTCCCCAGGTGAGGTGAGTTTACACAGAGCCCCCCCGCCAACTTAGCCGATGTACCAGAGCCAGAACCTTGGAAAGGTGCAGTGGACCAGGCGCCTCTGCACCTGTTGGCTTTGCTTTCACTGCCCTTCCTGTCTGACGGTGTGTGTGGCTTTGGTCAGGTTTTTTGCTTACATATTTAGGACATGAAGTAGAGTCTCTGAGTGCCACAGGATTTTGAGGTATGCAGTCTTTAATTTCTTTCAGACAAAGACAGAAATCTGGACAAATTAGGAATTTGTTATCAGCTCACTAAAAAGTATCATGTTGTAAAATTTGCAAAGGGTTCAGGATAAAATATGCTGAGGTTAGAATTCCAGCTTAAAGAGTTTGTGCTACCATACTTAAACTTTATACTCCAGTGTCTTGGTTGCTTTTCCACAATAGAAGGACAGTGTATATTTACTTTAAACATTTGTAGTGCCAAAAACAAATAACAAAAATTCTGGCACATAAAAAATTCTAAAATAAAAAACTCCCATTTCTTATGCTTCTGAAAAATTTGTTTTCCTGGGGTAGGTTAACTTAATTTCAAGGATTTAGGAATGAGGATTGTGGTTTTTATAAAATTTTATTTTAATTTATTTTTTAGTTTTATTTGTCCCCAGTGGAATATAACCAATGAGCCTGGTCATGTCTGTTCCTTATATCCCCAGGACCTCACATAATGACTAAGTGCACAGGAAGTGCCAAGTGCCCCTATTGTTTAAAACAAACCTTCATTTTCTCATTTAAGAAAATATTGGGGTGAAACTAGTCAATAAAATTACATAGATACGAGGTGTACAATTCTAGAGTATATCATCTGTATATTGTATTGTGTATTCACCACCCCAAGTGAAGTCCCCTTCCATCACCATTTATGTCCCCTTTAATTGCTTCTACCTACCCCTGCCCTCCCCTTCCTTCTGGCAATCACCATACTGTTGTCTGTGTCCATGAGTTTTTTTTTCTTTGCTTAATCCCCTCACCTTTTTTATCCAGCCCCCCAACACTTCCCTCTGACATCTGTCAATCTGTCAATCTGTTGAGGATTATGCTTTTTAAAAGCCTCTGATTTGGGGTGTCATTTAACATTTTAAATTGTTTGCCCTCTC
>VMDR010032844.1:0-11576 GCA_007922815.1 Macrotus californicus
CTACCTATGTTTTCAAGGCATCAATTTTGTGCTTTTTCTCTTGCTGCAAATCTCACTACAGGTCTACCTGTTAGTAGTGTACCTCACTTAAACTAAATCTTACGTGAGAAAAATGCTTGGTTAATAACAATGGAAAAGTGAGTGACTGTTGGTTTTGTAAAATTACCATTTGTCATATCAAAATATAACTCATGTGATGTGCCTTTAAACAGCAAGCTACCAACGCTATGTGTATGTGTACATTAAGGGTACAGCTTTCCTTGTGGTACAGCTGGTTGACCCGAATCGACCATACTGATAAAATCATATAATAACTGAATTAACTAAACACTTTAAAAGCAACACATAAGTCACACAGAAAGAAACATAGCCATATGTAAAACGTTGGATATGGCATAAGATCTCAGGGTCTTTGGACTTGGATCAACTAGGTAAAGGTTATGATTGCTCAGAGTATGGAGACACAAGGAGAACTTTTCTTTAAACATTCACAAAAGAGAAAAAGATCATGGCTATGACCTCAAATGAAAATTAACAGTTAAGTTCTTATTTATATTTATCTGCTCAATTCTAATAGTTCTGAATTATACAAGTTATTAGACATGGACCTAGCTTTTCCATCAGTCTGTTCAAATTTGAAGTGCCTGACATCGCCCACGGAAATCCTGCCTCAGGTGGTCTGGTGTGTGTAAGCAAGGCACGGTGCGTCATTGCAGTTGTGGTTCAATAGAAGGAAGAGTGGTACCAGATGCTCCTGTTCGTCAGCGAGCCTTCCTTTTAGCGTCTATTAGCTGGTGTTGCATGCCTAGCAACTAGGAACTAGAGTAGTTCTTACGTGTGGCTGATAAAAGTCACTCTCCTTACTTTATAGTCCCATACTTCCCATACAATAATCACAATATTTAGAGCTCATCGACTTATATGCATCACAGGAAATACAAAATTGAAACAATTTACGAGTGATGGCTTGCATGTAGATGAAAACTTTGTAAAAATCAATCTTTGGCCTAAGTTAGCTTGTGCAGTCCCTGGGCTTACCACAGTGTCTGCAAGTAATGGAAGCATTTAATAAATACTCAGTTGTTTAAAAGCAAAATTATATAGATGCCTGTTGAGTGTTCAGTTTTTCCTACTTCCTGAAGACATAAGGAAAGAGACCACTTTCATCTGGAATACACACTTAGATCAAAGAGAAGAGCTGACTGAAATGAACAAAACGGTTATGTCAGTGTTCTTAAATAGAAAGAACCAAAAAGGATGATATATTTATAAAGAAGCTGCTTACCTTACAAACAGAAAGAACATTAATATTTATCAGTTTCTTGATGGTCTGCAAAAAAAAAAAATTGATTATTTTATATAGACTTGATCATGGAAATTACCATGGTATATATTTATATATATGAATGATCTAGAGATGCATCGAAAATTTCCCCAGATACAGTAGACACCTTGGGAAATGACAGGAATTGGGATGGAGAGACATATTTTATTATTATACTCTCAGTGTTATAGTTCTTTTCTACAAAAGCAGCAATTCATGCTAATGTGCAAAATCCAAGGTATACGTGCAAATAAAATCTGAAAGCAAAACACACACTTAATCTAAAATAAATGTGAACCCTCGTAATTTCTTCTCTGCTAGTATGGGGAAGGAGAAATGACTGAAGCTTAGATGTCCACAATTTAAAAAAATTTTACATGTTCCTTCTTCCATGACATGTTTTCCTAGTCTTTATTAAAGAATTATGCATGTATCAAGGATATAGCTTTCATTTTGGGAGAGCTAGTTTACCTGAATCAACTAGTATATTGCTATATACTAACAACTTTATGATTTTTAAATTGGTACTTAATATTTAAGCACCAATACTTAAATTGGTCTAATACTTAAAACAGAGCTGTTGTGATATAATAAAAATAAGAATAAAACGAGAGCTATTATTGCTCCTGATACTATACAAATGAGGTCATAAACAGTTTCTCATTCAATCCTTCTACCATCCCCATGAAGTCTATTTTATGGGCAAGGGAATGGAAACTAAGTACGGTCGAGATCACCCTCAGAGTGACTCAGGTGGCAAGGAATAGAGCCAGGGTATGAAGCTCAGGCAGCTCAACGCTAGGGCTCACAGTCTGAGCTGTTATACTACGCCACCTCCACAACACCCGTATGCATTCCTTTTGTTACCGTCAAGTACAAAGAATCACTTACATTGTCCAAGTCAGGAACTTCCAGAAAGTACTCGGGATACTCATATGACATCCCCACATTGTTCACTGAAATGAGACACATGCATTAGTCTGCTAACGTATATATTTTGGAGATTTTTTTTGAAATATTAGTATTAAAGATTTCAATACTGAAATTACACGTACCAGACACTAGAAAACTAGACAGCTGGAGTGATCTATCCATGCGAGTACAGTTCAAATGTCTCCTCTGTCACTAAGGCTTTTTGCACCTCCCACCCAAACAAAAGAACTTACATTCACCTTCCAATTTCCATAGCCCCTTGAAATGTATCTATTCTGCCTCTGTAATAGTTATTTGTAGATATTGCTTAATTCACCTGTAGATCTTAAATTTTCATAGCACAGAAGAAAGGGCAGAGAGTTTTGTAGTATTGGAGAATGGAAACCCAAGTTGTTTCAGAACACATGTGACTTGGGATACGTCACATACGGCATGCACGTTTCTTCACTTCTAAAATAAGAGGTCACTTAATCATTCAACAAAGTCAGAAAGAAAAGTCTGTTTCCAGCACCATGGAACATACAATCAAGTAGGCAGAGAAAGGCACTAAACAAAAAGAATTAAAACCATTATTTCATTATAAAGTACAGGGTGCTGTGGAAGCTGATGCCTGGAGAGTCCGAGTTCGTCTGGGAAGCAAGAGAAGACTTTTCTGTGGAGGGCAAGAGACTGGGCCAGACTAAATGTCTCCAGTAAACCAGCCTTCCCTACCGGCCCATAAGGCCTTGAAAGTCCACGTCATGTTTTCCTGAATTCCTACTCCTCAGTCACTAACCTAAGAGTGGGGCTCTCAGGGAGTCGAGAAGCTGTGAATACAGAGATTAGTATAACTGGGTTCATGATTAATACTCACATGTCCTATGGTTTCCTCAGCTTTGTAAAGACAAAGACGAACCCAGAATAAGGAATATTTGCAGGAATCATATAAAGAAAGTATCTTTGAATTCATTTTAACCAAACCAATAGTGAAATGGATTCTCTATCTGTATTTAATCATCACAACAGCTACATTATCTCCCTTTTGCATGTGAGGAAACTGAAGTTCACAGCAGTTAAATAACTCACCCAAGGTCACAGGGAAGGGATTCACACTCAGGAAATTTGACTTCAGAGGCTGGGCTCTTTAACCACTGTACTGAAGCCATCATCTGCCTCAGATGATCCCAGAAAAAAACACCAGTAATAACTGGATAACAAACAGAAATCTGATAGCGATGTTTAATAAAACTGTGAAGTATTAGAAAAGAAAGTTTTCAGTGGCAAAAAGATAACGAAATTATGATCAGCCTGCCAAAGCTTCTAAGGAACCGTGCCAGATAAACCCGATAGCAGTAATAGTAACTCTCTCAATAGACTAACGGAATTAGTAGCTCAAAGGAACTCAGTAAGGGTTCTATATTTAGCGGTAAGCCCACCACTTGGGGCTGTGAGTCTCAAGATGTTACTTGCACCGTTTGGTCAGGCTGGCCTGAACAAGACCTCTGAAACCTGTCTGAAAATCTGTACCCAAAGGATAATGGCCAAGCAAACGGTATTTAATTAGGACTCATGCCCATCTGAATAGAAACAGTATCTAAACGTAATTAATAACAGCAGGTCCAAATCCATTTTTACTTTATTCAATAGGTTCTCTACCCATTAGGTGTTCTGGGAATCAATTCTACAAAAGATCTGTTAACAACTGAGCCAAAAGTAGTTAAAGGTGAGGCTTTATATTCACTTGCTTTTGGTTTAACCATCTTCAGAATTTTGAAGGGTGAAAAAGTTACTTACAGCATGACTGAAAGAAACAGTAACACCCAAAATATCTGTTAAAATGCTACACATAAACAAAATATTCTTTTTTTAAAGATTTCATTTATTTATTTTTAGAGAGAGGGGAACGGAGGGAGAAAGAGGGAGAGAAACATCGGTGTGCGGTTGCCTCTCATGCCCCTCCCCACTGGGGACCTGGTCCACAACCCAGGCATGTGCCCTGACTAGGAATCGAACCAGCGACCCTTTGGTTCGTAGGTTGGCACTCAATCCACTGAGCCACACCAGCCAGGGCCAAACAAAATGTTCTTTACAAAGTCAATTTAAGATAATAGAATCTTTCAAGAAAGGTTTTGCCAAGTTGTAATATTCATCAGGATTTTTTAAAAAATTTCCATCACAAACAGCAAATTTCATCTCCACTTTCCTGTATCTAGAAAACTTTTTATCTTCAGATTCCTTTCTAGCCCATGGAAAAATTAATGATCTATTTCAAAATACTGAAGAAAACTGAATAGTGTAATTATAAATCTCTTAAAACCCAGATTTGGGTTTTTAAAAAAATCTGGGAACTTTGCAAGCCGTATAGTTGACTTCGCAATCTCTGCAACATGTACTACAAGTGCAAAGTCCAGCTAAGGAAGCCCACAAATAACTGAATAACTAAGCAAGCAGGAGGTGTTACTGCGGGTAAGGCTGCATGAATGGTAGAAAGTCTTTCGATCTGTCCCTGCTAAAAGAGCAAAGGAAAGCTATCGAAGGCACCTACTCACACAATGAAAGCACAAGAACAGCTATTTAACACAGCTCTGAAAGAAAACCTGGTCAACACTGAGAATTTCTGCCCAAATAAATGAACAGTATCATGTATAAGGAGGACACTTTCATGACAACAACCACCAACACACACACAGAAAGAAAATGTCAAAGCTGGAGCAGATCTTTCAGAAAATGGAGCCCAATTTTATGAGGGAAGTACAAGCCAATGTCACACTGGCAAATGTCCTATACCAGCGATTTTCAACTGGTGAGCCACGAGAGTTTTTAAAACATGCAATACTTGACTATTTAGTCGGGGGCACTGACCTCTTTTCCCTTAGACTGTCCAAAAAAAAAAAAAAAAAAAGTGCTAACAGTCAACACAAAAACAGCCATCCAGGGTGAATGAATCATAATCATACCTATTTTTTGTCAGATTGGCAAAAAATATACTCTTGGTGTGTCACAGAATTTTAGCAATTAGTTTATGTGTGCCATGAGGTGAAAAAGCTCGAGAAATCCCTGTCCTCCCGCAGGGATCAGGGCTCTTCAGCCCCTTCCGGCTTCACGAGCTGCGCTTTTCCGTTAGTGGAATACACACCGTCCACAATCTCTCCAGGTCAGTAACCGCTTCGGAGGGCTGCGATTCGAGAGTAGAGAGGAAAACGTCTGCTGCTCTCAGACAGCTATTTCCCACACACTGCACAACCGTGCATGCAAATCTTTTGGAAAAGGCAAACCCACTGCAATTTTCTTTGGAAACATTAGGTGGCAGCAATAACCAAAGAGCGGGAAGAAAGCTTTCAGGGAACTGGAAAAGGAAGAAAACAGGTTCAGGGTAGGAGTTAAGAATGGAAATACTTCCATTACCATTTAATCTCATTAAGAATGGGTGCGTGCAATGCCATCTTCATATAGCACAGGATTCGTCACAGGACTCACCAAACCAAACAGTGCCACAAGTTATTCCTACGTTATTCACAGAGTCGAAACCCCTTCTATATGGAAGCACTTTAAATTGGCATCAAAGAGCTGTTCATTAGAGAGATTTCCTTTTTTTTTTGAATTCTACAATTAAGGCACCAGAGACAGATTTAAAGTTTTTGATGCAGTGACCCACAAAACACGTTTACTAGTGGAACACACCATGTCTTCCAGAAACGAAAGGAGGTCTGTGTAATCTCAGAATTCTGACCACTGCCCTAGTGATCATCACAGGACTGTGAACAGATATCAAATCTACCCCATCAGTTTCTCACTGGAGTTCTAAGATTGAGGAGAGCTCCACAGAAGAGATGAGACAGACAGAGAAGACAGGTGAAGAGAGACCAAGGACAAGGTAAGTGGAAAGAGGAAGGGGCGGCAGGCCAAGGCACCTCCCCAAGAGCGCTGATTCCCCCAGAGAACTGCCGGCGACCGGGCTCAGCAGTGCTCTCCATCCCCCCACCCAAACTTCTCGAAAACCCTAACGGATAAGTACGGTATTTTCAAGGCTCAGGAAATCCACTGAGTAATTCTGAATGTTATAGAAATACTCTAATGACATGTTACTACAGTTTAAAAATCTCTTCTACATCTCGTACCTAAAAAGAAAAAAAAGAACATACACAAGATTTCTTTTTTTTCTAAAATTAATTTACCGTTGCTTCTGACCTACTGGACTTGTAGAATTCTTTATCAAAACCAGCTGCTATAGAGATAATGATGCCATTAGAAAATTATTAGATTTTTGGTAACTGAGTGGGCATGAGGGAGGAGCAAGCAACAATAAAGACTAGAAAATAAAAATCCATTTTTATTTTCAAACACAATAATAGATATGAGCATCCACATGCACATCATTTACGACCTGCTGCTTTTTCCAAAGTAATCAGAGACTTAAGAAATTAAGGTGATTTAAAAAACACATCGCCTAATGGTTGGGATTCCCAATATAGATCAAATAATGCAAAGTATTCTCTATTTCCTTCTCATCACGGCAAAGTGGGAAACGTTAAGTCTACATTTCGGGCACATTTCTAGTTATATATACTAATCCAGTTCTAGCACTCAAATTAAAGGCTGGGGAAACGGAAAACCTGTTAGAGTTCATTAATAAAAACGGATTAGAAAAAATGCTTCCACTTCATTATATTTCAAAATAAACCACATTTTAAAAGTGTAGGATTCAGTAACAGTGCATGTACCAAAAGTGGGGGCAACCTCCCCGCCTTAAGCTTTTGTACTAAAAGGGTACGGATCTCAGAGTCCAACAGACCCGTCTTTTAGTCCTGGCCCTACTACTACTACGAGGTCCTAACAAGAGGGAAATGATTTCACACCAATGACCTGTTTCCTCTCTGTCCGTGTACAGCTAGGATTGGACTGAACATTAAAGAATGAAACAATAATATGCAAAAATCTTTAACTCAGTCCGGAAACACATGAGCAGATTCATAAAGGAGGAAGAGTTGTTACTGGCCATTCAGTCAGCAAGTGTTACTGGGCTCAGACTTCGTACCCAACGCCGCTCTGGCTGCTGGGGATGCCGCAAGACAGCCCCGGTCCCAGCTTCGACTATCACATGACCAGCATCCCAGTGGGAAGGTCCCTCTTCCGGAGAGCTCGGGGCCACAGTTTGTCAGAATAACTGTTTATGCTGATTGAATTCATCCCAGTTGCCTTGCCACCCTCTTATTTCACTCGAGATCTATCTTCTGTCTACAGAGGGTGTATTTAACATACTGCGGTAGCTAGCACATGTTCAGACTCTGGCAGATGATATTTGGAACACCGTGTAAAGCATTTTGCAAACTTCACAGTTTTCATACACTGTGAGTAGCAATTTCTAAATAAAAGAGAGTTTACAAGGCTCTAAATTTGCAGTGCCTTTAATCAGAAATTGAAAATTTGAGACTGAGTCAGAAGCAACACAACAGAATGTTTCAGCCCTGCTGTTTAATTATAAATTGCTATGTGGTCCTCGTTACAAAACTAGGTCAGATTTGCCATACGTAAACTTAGAAGAGGGGACAAGGAAAGAAGGATGACAGTGAGGTTGGTAGTTCGATCTCAGCTACCAGGTGAAACACTTATCAATTGCATGAATTACGGTTCTACTTGCATTTCTGAAATCACAGCTAATTACCCAGTTTTTAGGTAAAGCTTCTGCTCTAATTAATACCATTACTGGGTTTCTAGTAAAAGGAAATACATTTGAATTCTAAGTCTTACTCTCCCTTTAGATATCCAGTCCCATTCAACACACCTAATGGAACTATACTTAGTCTGATAATGTTCCTGATGACTCTCCTAGTACTTAAAAAAAATCCCTGTGGTTCTTCTGCTTGCTATGATTGGGTACACCAGGCTGCTGCATCATTCAGCACAAAGGAGGGCATTCATGCCACAGATCCAAGTGTCTACGTGTATCTCCCGCATGGGTTTCTCAGAGCCCTCTCGAGGGTAACATATCCCAAAGCAAAACTGTCATTTTTCTCTAAAGAATTTGCTCCTGATCCAGGGTTTCCTGTCTCAGGGTAAGAGTATCCACTTGCTCAAGCCAGAACCTGGAAGTTGCTTAATTACTAACTGTATCATCCTGGACAATGCATTTAAATTCTGTAAGTCTATTTCTTGTCTGTATAATAGGCATAGAAATGCCAATTAGCTACCTCATAGAATTGTTGAGGATTAAATGAGATTCATTAGAATGGTGACTGGCATATTTTAAAAAATGTTTAATGAATGTGGGTCACAATAATTCAAAACAAACCACTACTCTTGTTAGTCTTCACTGCTTGTCAGACAAGACCTCTGATGAAGACCTTCATCAGAAACTGGTCCTTTCTGTTTGCTAAACATCTCTCTACCCAGTCCACTTCCACCCATCCCCATCCCCGCCATCCTAATATAAACCATCACCCTATCATGTTTCGTTGCTGAGATAGACTTACTGGTCTCTTTCTATCAGTCCTTGCCCTCTTCACCTTGGGAGTCAGAATAATCTCTCTAAAATTCTAGTATGATGTCAATTTAGTGCTCAAAACTCTACAATGTCTACAATGTCCTTCCAGTAAAGCCCAGAAGTTAATAAACCTGGTTTTGTAAGGCTTTTGAGATCAGGCCCTGCTTAATCTCCAGACTCTAGCCACTTCCTCTTTGCAATCCCTGAGCTAGATTTACAAATCTCCTGCCAGGGCTTCTGAACAGACTGTTTTTCTACCTAGAAATGCTTCCCACAGCTCTTCCTCCAGGGTTAGTCAACCTCCAGGTCTCAACTTCAGTACCACTTTCTCAGAGAGAACCTCTCTCACATGCTTAGCCTTCTCAGTAACACACTCTTTCATGACGGGCAACAGGTTCCCAATTACTTGTTCAATGTCTGTCTTCCATGAAAGCAGAAACAATATCAGTTTTATTTACTGCTCAATCTCTGTAATTATCCTTGTTGATACTCTGGTCTCTCTTCAGATAGGATACATCTTTCCCCTTTTACTTGTTGAATGAATCAGCATACTATTGATCCAATCAATCAATCAATCAATCAATCAACAAATAGGAACAGCGAGGTACTGTATAATTCATCTGGACTTTGTCCCAGATTTCTAGGCCGGAGGCTGAAACCTTTGGAATTTCCAGGGTAACAGGAGTGTCTTTGTTACTCTTGGTACTGCCTCCCTCAGCACCGCCCCTTAGCACTCACCGCCATAGGAAGCCTGTGCTCTTCTATTTCAAAATGATTTCTCCATGTCTTTCACTAACCAAAATAGTCATTTCCTCAGGCTGACTGATCCAGCAAGTAGACAGGCAATAAACTGAATGTACTTAATCCCAGTAAGACATAAATGAAGATGTCATCGGTCCTTTCAGAGCTACTGACATTTCAAAAGAAAGCAATTTAAAACTAAAATTCTAATTACTCAAGTTCCTGAGAATGGCAAGGAGATAATCTGTAGCTTTATACATTTCTAGACCTTCTGAAGAAGAAGCAACACCTTACCTGTAACTTCCTTCACCCACTGGGACTGGGAAGCTGCGTGACTTGCTGGTGTGCTCCAGTGTCCCTCCCTCACAGGAACCCTCGGAAACCAACCCAGCGCTATGCCCTGTGGCTCCCTCTCCTAGAGTGACATCTGTTTCTTCTCCCTTTGACACTTGGGACTGAACTATAAGGAAGCCATCTCTGGATCCCAACCCAATTAATTACCTGGGAGTTTGCCATTTGGAAGCTAACCAGGCCTTTTCCTCAAGAAGCTAATAATACTCTTGGGTCTTTTGTTACGAAGCTTTAAAAACTTTATAAACAGGGATACAATGCTTTTCTTTTGTTATCAGCTCCCTTGCCCCACACTTGCTCCTACAAAAACCTTCCATTTTGTACAACCCCTCTGAGTGCCCTTCTGGTTGCTGGATGGGATGCTGCCTAATTCCTGAATCACTTAACAGGGCCAGTTAGAGCTTCAAATTGACCTGGTCGATCTTTGTTTTTTAATAGTAATAAATAGGCCAGAACACACTAAGCCAGCCCAGCACCACAAGTCACGCTTTCTGCACCAACTGACTCGTTTCTACAACTTGGATAAACCATGACAATATGGCACGAGAAGGCCTTGGCAGCCTTGGGCACGGAAATTCTCTGTCTAGGTCAGGATGTGTTAAAAGTTTGAATAAAGCTATGGTTGATTTTTTTTTCCCATTGAACCACAAACTAAGTTACTATATTTTTCCAGGAGGATCCTTCTATCTTTAATTCTAGAATAAAGAGTGCCACTTTTTAAAAGTTAAAAAGTCCCAGCGGGGGAATTTGAAAAGTGTTATCTGCGGCATGCTTGAAATCCAAGGCTGCCCCTCTGGCCCTGGCAAATTGCGTCTCCTGCGATGCACTGTGCCAAGTCCTCTAAATCTGTGTGGGACGCACGTGACGGTCTCTTGAGGAATCAATTAAGCATTATAGTCAGCACATTTTGTTAACGAATTGTTTGCTTATTCAAAGCAATACTGATGTCATTTTGACTGAAGAGCTAAATTTTTTAAGCCTTCTCCACTCTGTGCTTCTTGGCATTTGCCTGAGAGAAGACAGCAGATGCTTACTTATTTTACATAACAGAGTTAAAAATCCAACTTCTCAACCTTAGGCATTCAGAGTCTGATCAAGTTATGGTGACCTTTCGGTATAAATTCACACAACTCATGGCTGTTTTCTTTCCACTCACCTTATTGAAAACGTAATGTTTCTCTCATGACAAAGGGCTTTAGCATTTTCCTTGGTAGTTCACAAAACACTAATTTTCTTTATTAAGCACTGGCTATACTCTGGTGGTTAGTGCTATTCAAGCAAATGGAGTGCACCACGGTGATTTATTTTTCTCTTTATTATTACTGGTTTTGTTAATGTTTGGTAGAAAAAAAATACCTTCTTGTGGCTTAATAGGGATTGCTAGATCTCACCAGAAATCAACCCATCCATTTATTATTTTACGGAATGTTACAAGGGGAGGCTGACATTAAGCGGAAGAGGTAAGAAAATAAGACTGTTTTCCTCTCACTAGACAGAGGTGGGGGTATGCGCGACCTGGATGCAGATGAGAGAGAGGAGGAAAGTAAAGAGGCTACAGACCCAGGCAGTCATAGGAAAAAGGAAACATAAACATCGGACCCCCCACCCAAGTACCGTCCCTGTGCTAGAGAAGGAACTCTGAGTGAGATTGAATTATGACCTAGCAATAAGATAAAATTAGCTCACAAAGATGTTTTAAAAATTCCCTCAAAAATCTTGACGAACTAAAATTATAATGCAATATAAGTATAAGGTATCTGCTAACAA
>VMDR010032845.1:0-11576 GCA_007922815.1 Macrotus californicus
ATATATATATATATATTAAAGCGTATATATATTAAAGTTATGATTTAATTAATGCTGTGAAACAATGCTTTTAGCTTTTTAATAATTCATGCTATTTCTTACATCACTGGTTATATCTAGCTCTAAAATTTTTGAGTCTTCATATTGTAACCCATGGTCATTAAATCTCTTAAAGAGTTTGTTTTACATACCCTCCAGTAATGGCTTGATGACATCTGTCTATCTGTTCAATTTAGCCACCCAGGACCCAAGGGGCCAAACTCTGGGGCCTTTGGCCTTCACCTGGTCCCTGGGCTGTCCAACCCATCTTCCAGGAGTCTGGGATGCCTTCACCACCAGTCACCATCCAGTCCTAGGCTTAACCACTGCTTGGGACCCTTCCAGGGATTACCCATCCCAGGGCATTTGCCATAGAGCTTCAGGGCTGTGTTGGGAGGTAAGGGACAATCAGAGGCCTTAGCCCAACAGTTGTGCAGTAGTGCAGGGTTCATCGGGCCACCAGCTGTAGGCACCATGGAGTTTCTAGGTAGAGGAATCTGTGGAGGGGTCCTTCTCAGGAGAGAAGGGGCTCTGTAACTTAATGACATTGAGCTTCCCCTCAAAGATAGGTAGCTGGGGGTGACCTGCTCCAGAGCTGGACAGTCCCCAGCAGCTACAGGTGGCCATGCAGCTTGCACTCAGTTATGTAGCCCACAGTACAGTCGTCGGGGAGCCAGATGAGTGCAGTTGTGTCCACAAAGCAGAGCCGGTGGCCCATTGGGCCATCTTCAAAGCCAGGTTGTGGTTGATGCAGAAGCCAGCACCCCTGGTGGTGAACCAGAACTGTACCAGCCTCATGTGATGGTGGGGCTATGGCTCAGAAGTGCGAATGGGTCAGTTCAGGCTGGGCCAGACTCTGTAGACATGAAGGGCCCTGGGAAGGCTTTTAGCAGCTTCAGCAGCGCCCATGTGTTTACTTGGTTGTTATTGTCCATGTGGCAGAACCTCAGCCTGCTGGCCAAGAAGGCATCAAATTCAGCAGGCGTCTTGTAGGACAAGACCAGGTGGCTGTGCCTCACAAAGCAGTTGGTGACCACGAGGTGGGGCCCCAGTCTTACCTGGGCTGTCAGTGAAGACAAATGTCTGTTCCCTGGTCCTGGAGATCCGCACGTGGAGCAGAAGCTCCAGGTGAGAGCGGTGGAAGGTGCAGATCATCTTGGTCACAATGAAGACATCCTGCAGCTGCAGCTGCAGCTCAGGGGGCCAGGAGCATGGTGGGCTCAGCTCTTCAGGGACAGGCCCAAGTGATACTAAAGGCAGAAGAGCCCCATGCACAGAAGAATGAGGAGGACTCCTGCATTGGTCCTGGGACCCCAGACAGTTCAGTCCTAAAGGAGGGGAGGCTGGTCAGGCAGGGGCCACAGCAAAGACAAAAGTCTGGCAGGCATTGGATGGGTGAGGAGGGGAGAGGTGGGAATTGGTGCCCTGGCCCCAGAGGCTGAGTCATTGCAGCCCCTCCACCTCTGCCTCCACCAGCCCTCTGCCTGCTCTTGACAACATTCTTTTAAAATAAAGAATGGAAATAATATTTTTATGAATCAAAATATAAAGGAGATTTAAGAAGGAAGTTCTTTTTACATACCTATATTCTGCTTGTCTTTAATACACGTTTTATTTCATCAAATTGTTAATATCAGCTGGGGAGAGAGAAATTATCCCCATCTTATAGATGGGAACACTGAGGCTCATAGAGATTAATCAGTCATGGAGAGGTCAGCAGCTTTAGAATGTGAACCTGGGACTATATATTTCCCAAATCTCTTCTCTGTCTAGTACAACATAGGGCTTCCTCTAGTGATACAAATGGCACATCCTGATGAGGTGACAGCCTTGATTTTCTTGTTCGTTCTCCAGTCAGCTGACAGTCTTTTGCAATTTAGTCCGCCGTCATTTGGGTGCTGTCACCGTGCACACACTGTAAGCAGGATGTTTAAGGTATGCAAAAGCAATATGTGAGGTCTCTGTTCTACCCACACCTCACAAGGTAGTAAGAGAAATGGCAGATAAACATGAAATTACATAAATGGGATTACAAAGTAATGTATTCACAAATACAAAAGGATGCACTGTAGTAAGTATGCAATGTGGGATGGGTGTCCTGTGCCCACTCCTGTCCACTTCCTGACACTCTAGTCCTTGGGGTTATATTGCTCTGCAATCGACAGCCCTGCTGTGTGTTCTAAATCATTAAAGCAGGAATAGCTAGAAATGCAACACAAATAAGGGATTTTTTTGTTGTTGTTGTTGTTGTTAATGACGTCCAAGTGCCACAAAGACAGAAAAATAACTATTGGTTACAATCTTAGCTCAAAGTGTCTTAAGAATGGGGGCTATTAATGGTGCCTGCTATATTCCAAACCTATTCCAACTAGATTGTGAATTTCCTGTGTAAATGGTAGGGAGGAACCCATAATGCATGAGTTTATACCAAGCACTAAGTAAATTCTTAACGATTTTAATTTACCTACTAGAGTTTAAAAAATTGTACCTGGTATATTCTCTAACTGAAGAACAAACACCTGTAGTTGAAGTGATTAAACTTGATGATATAAAAATTATTACAAATGTAAGGATATTATAAGAACAATGTCCTAAAAGAAGTTGCAGTAACATTGGAGAGAAAGAATAGAAAAGATCCAGTTTTACTGAACATCTAAATCAGCCCACCTAGTAGTCCCTTTATACCAATGTGAGTCTAATCTATTCTTTCACTTCAAACTCCACTTCCCTGCCTTCCTGTGACGTCTGTTCTTTTTCTAGTATGTGGTTTTCTTGTATTGAGATAATTCACATAAAGCACTTAGAACAATGCCTATCAGTTGGAACATTGTTTTTAAAAATTAGCTTTTATCTTCCTCATTCTCCTCCTCATCATCATTATCTGCTTCTTTTTAGTCTTCGTCTCCAATTCCTGTTCCTAGTCCAGGTTGAATTACATTTCCGAAAATTTCAGGTCAGCAACTTGGCCAAGATACTCCTATTGCCCAGGCCATATACTCTGCTCTTCTTTCTTTCTCCTGCTATTTCTCATTCATTTTGTGCATTAACTGTCTTAACTTAAATTACCAGAGGGTAGAGGCAAAGCTTCTTTCCTGAGTAACAACCCAGTGATCATCGTTCACACACAGACAAGCACACACGCTGGCACACAGTGAGTACATCAGAAAACCGGGGCACTGGATCGCTCTGGATAGTCACTGCACACCAGAGGCGAATCCCATCACTTGGGTTTATGATCATACCAGACCCAGAACTACCAGCTGGCACTATTATTAGTGATGTTGAAAGAAACCAGGAATTTATGAGAGGGAAGTTTTACATAATTGGGAAGAAAACCAATTCAGTGACCTGCCTAATTCCTTGTAACTACTTAGTAGTAAAGACGGGATCCAGAGTAGCTATCCTGGCACCCATGTAATCCTTTTTGGACAAGTGTTTCTGTAGTAATTGATACGTGCATGGTAATGTACCTTCATTAGTCTTTATTATCAATTTGCGTGCACCTAGTTGGATATAAGGAAACTGGATTAACATGATCCCCATACTGAGATACTGAATTAAGTAATATTTCCCCCCTGCCTTGATGTTAAATAGAAGCTCCTGAAAGGAAGTAGAACATAACACGTGTGGGCGCACACTTAATCATTGGATGGGATTAGCAGACATTCTGTAGTATCACCTACTTTCTATAAAGTTCCATCATTTCATTATCAGTATCAGATATTCAGAATGATAGTCCTAAGGACTGTAAGATCTTAAATAATAAAGATAAACTTATCTATAGAGTTATATTTACTGAAATAGGAGATTATGGTCACACCTTTCAGGAGTGCTTTGCTTAGTAAACCGAATTTGGTAGTGGTTGTGGGGTAACATAGCTTGTAATCTCGCAAACATTCTATCGATAGTGGTTTTATTGTATGATCTGTATTTTGCAGGTGTAAGAACCAGAAATTCTAAAGCCTAATGCTTTTTTAAAAACAGATAGCGTGAGTAGATGTGGAACGTAGCCCCAGGTCAAGCTGCTTAGTCCTGAGCTTTGGCCATGGTGTTAAGGCAGGACACTGGGACAGAGGCCACGTTTCTCTTTTCTCTGAAGCCTCTGATTCTGTTTAGTGTGGTTACTTTTGCTGCCTATCCAAGAAAAGCCAGTGGGGTGAAGAGTTTCCTAGTATAGAGGCCTTTCTGGGAATATTCCCTAGCCACTTGCAATTAACTTACCTTTCCCCTGAGCTACGAGAGGCCACAGCATAATGTTTTCTATATTAGCAGCTGCTTATATTCCCTGAGTAAACAGGGATTTAAGTTACTACAGCTACAGAAAGGTCTTTCATGCCCAGGATTTTAAATATATTTTTCTTAAATGTTAATGACTAGTTCATGATGATGCTTAACATCTTCCTTAGATGCTTCCATAACCAGGGTGGTCCATATATGCATACTCCTTCACTCCCCTTCTTACCTCTGCAGATAGCTGTGTCTGATGTGGCATTCTTTCCACACAGCCCACATACACTCCCATATGTAATGGGAAGCTACCAACAGTGTTATGCAAAACCATGCTTTAAGAAAAAGGGTCTGGTAGGTTACATAGTGTGGATACTAGCATTCAAACCTGATTTTCTGATTTTTCTTTGTCATGTTGTCCATTCCACTGTACTCTAAAAGTCACTGAAGGATAAAGATAATGTCTTCATTTCAGTATCTTTCCAACAAAATAAGTATAACTTAAAGATGAATTCCCAGTTTCGTAACATTTCATGTACACTTTATTCAGAAAAACTGGCCCACCCTTCTTCCTTCACCCATAGGGAAGTGGTTGGTAGACTGAGTATAAAATTCACTATTTCTACATCTTGCATGAAATGGGGAAGAATTCTGTATAACCCGAACTAATCCTTCAGTTTGTTTGTTTGTTTTTCAAATTGATTACCTAGAAAACAAATGAATTTTGATGCCAGTTATAGGCTGACACAGGCAGATGACTCCTGACCTGTGGCCGTGGACTCTTGACTACCCAAAGAAACCCAGTGAAAACCAGTATGAGTAAAACTGGAATTTACTTTCTCATACAAGTGGGAACTTAAGGCTACAGCTGTCTCCGGGCACATCTGGATGGGAGGGTTTAATGATGTCACTGGAACCTTCTCTCTCTCTTTTGTCTCCACTTTCCTCTGTGTTGGCCTCTTTTTTCGATTAGGACTTCGGTGATAGCAGAGAAGATCCTGAGAAGCTCTGGCTACATCTTTTTAGCAGCCAGTGTTGCCCTTTTTGACAGAGAGCACTTTTCTGACAGCTCCAACAGAAACCAGAGGAACGACTCACCGGTCCACCTTATAGTACCTGCCTACTTCTGAGCCAGTCCTGTCCAGGGCCCTGGGGTAGAACGAGCATTCAGCTAGTTCCTGGGCACACTAGGGGCTGAGTGGAAGGGTAGGTGTCAGCTCCACTGGGAACCACCCCTGTGACCTGGCAGTGAGTGTTGCTGGCCTCGTGGTGATAGGCAGCCAAGACTATGGTTTGTGTGTTTTGTGTTTCTTCGCCCAATTTTTTTTCAAGCCCAGAGCCTAGAAAAGTTCTCCTTACTCGGGAATTATTCAGGTATGCCATTAATTAGCATTTTCTTACCAAAGCCACAAGTCTGTGTTGAGTGTTCCTCTCTATGCCATTCATTGTGCTGGATCCACTAGCTTTGAGAAAAGACACATTTTGCTCACTTGGAGCTAATATTATCTTAGAGATGATGGCATATAAAAAGATAGAGGGTAAACACTTCTGTGGCTAAGGGGAATGCGCACAGGGGCGGAGGGGGCAGTTCCAAGCTGAGAGGGCAGCATATACAAAGGTCCAGTGGTGAGAGAGAGTAATTAACTAAATTAGGTCCTTACACCTGCAACAGAAGTAGTCAGGGATCAAGATTGCAGAGGTTAGTGGGACAAGATCACCTAAGAGTCTTGTACTTGCTAAGGCATTTTTACTTTAATCGAGTACCATGGGGATCCATTGAAGAATTTGATGCCTGGAAATGAAATGATGAAATTTGTTTTTTAGAATGAATATCTTGCACTGGGGTGAATGGACTAGGGGAGGGCAAGGCTGGAGGCTGGGACAGATTTAGGCTATTGAAGTAACCCAGGTGAGATGACAGTGTGAACTGAGAGATGACAGGGTGAACCGAGAGGGTGGCAGTTCCGGGAGAGGAGCTGTGAGGGATAGTAATGTGACTGGCAGGGAGGTAGGGATTGGGTGTTCAGAGAGCGAGGGACCATTACAGACCCTACAAAAGCCCAGGCTTTGTCTCCTTTGGATACCCAGGCTGATGCTACCATATGGATTAACCATTTTATTGCTGTTTTTTTATAATTGATTATAAAATTATTTTACTTGCAAAATGGGACAGCAAAATGTAAGGTAGAATGTGGCTAGTAAAGAATGAAAAATTATGAGAAATTTTAAGATGCCACGTGTATGTAGTTGATGTCTATGCTTTTAAAGGGTCTGTGTGTTAGCATTTCAGAGAATCGTTTTGAAACTAGTTGGTGTACCTATACTTAAAATTTGGCACTCAGAAGACTTCGCTGCAGTATTTTTGAATTTGCTTCTGAAATCCCTTCAATTTGCTCCCCTTTAATGTTAAACTATTTTCGCCTCCAAGAGCAAGCCCCTCATCTAAGAGGCTGAGGATTTATTTCTCTTCCCTGAAAATTTCCTTCCCTTGTCTTTTTAATTGCAGTGCTGTTATGGGTCCTGTCCCAAGTTTTTCCTTCATTTTCTCTTCATTTAATTTAGGCATATCCATTTTATATTAGTGATGTGCCTTTTTACATCTTTGAGGAAGGAACTGTTATTCTCCTACTGTAGTGTAAAATTCGGTTTAAGTTGATGGCAAACATTGAAATATGTGTGGTAATTAAGGAATCATTAATGGAAAGAAGAACACTTCTAGATACCTTTTAAAAGTCTTTCAGTCACTATTCGACTTTCTGACTAAGTTGACCAAAAGCTCTTTGCAAAGTTTTGTGTTATTTTGAGCAGAGTAAGCTTATTTTTTCTGCTAAAATATTTTTGCTATATCACCAGCCACACAGCCTTTGTAATTTTAAAAATGTTCTTTTTAAGCATAGGAACCACCTTCTATCTATATATCTGTAACCGCCAGATAGCTATAACAGAATTTTTGTTGCAATTATTTTTATTGGAGAATATTTCTTCTGCTGTTTGTCACATCTGTCCCTTCCTAGTTCGCTGAAAGAATTACCAATTAGAGTCTAGTTCTTTGTGTGATGTTCTAATTAATCAGGAAAGGAAAATTTGCTTTTAAGTCTATGTGAAAAGCCCCTGCTAATTAGAAATGTTAATTCAAAATTTCTTTCATATTTTTTTCACTTAACTTATTCTTCAGTTAGCTGGGGGGGGTAAATTACAGTAATATTACATTGATTTACCTTGTTTTTTAATATATCAGATTCCTACATAAACAATTTGTAGGGTTTGATCATTTGTACTGCCAGATTACTCACTTTAAAATAGGGCTCAGGGGTTCTTTTAAATATTAAATTCTTATATATTGAAACTAAAATTCAGATTTACATGACTTATATAGTATTTTTAGGTGTACATTTACTTTATAAGCTGAACTGTAGGTTATTTCAGTGCTTTCTTTGTTTCTAAGGACTATCTTTCACCCTTACATGCTTTCCCATGACTCCTACTGAATTTATGGTGATGATTTTAATTTACTGACAATTTCTGTGAATAATTAAGGATAGAGTTTGGCATATAAAGTTTAATAACTGTAAATGAGAGAAACAAAACTGTAAAATGAAAGAATTTTAGAAAGCAGTGTGTTTGTACTTATATTTGAATTTTAGGCCGCTAGCTAACAGACCAACTTGACTGCCTGGGTGAAAGGGCCCTTTTGTTAGATGTGCACGGGCTTTTTATACGCAGGCATTTTCATGTGTTGAGTTGTGGTGTGAAACTTGTTGGTCTCTCTCTCCGTGACAGTTCTCCGGCCTGAAGTCCCAGTCATGGGAGATGATGCGTCCATGTTTCTGTTGTGAGCAGTTAAGGTGAAGTGAGTGGGATTAGTGAGCAGCGTGAATAGTAGTAGTGGAGTTTGCTTAGTGACAATGAAATTGACATCCTGTGTATGAATACTTTTCTTTTAAATGAGAATTGTTGAGTTATTAGCCATCAGTGGTTTTGTGAAGGAGTTTTTAGTCTAAAAGTGGTATCTTTGGGAGAATTATTTGGGGGAAATTCAGTACTTTTGCGAAATACAGAAATAAATATTACTTGCCTAATTATTTAAAACCGTATCTATAATAGGCATGTGAAATGGATTTGGATGTAGTGTTCATGTTGTGGTGTAAACTTGCGATTGGGTGGTACCAAATCGTTCAGAGTATTGTTCTAAGATGACATACGGTAAAAGAATTTTGTGATTGGTAATGAGTGGAAAAATATACTGTAAACTTTTGACCCTACTGAAAAAAACCCCTAAAACTGGGGATGTGTAAAGCACCTACAGATGGCAAGATTTAGCATCACGATTTAGTCAACTCTCACCCTTCACAGCAATTATGATCAGGTTACACCCTGTACACTTCGGGAACTTCACTGTTTGAATGGGGTAAAGTTGCATCTGAATTGCCCTTTGGGTAGTTGTATATGCTAGAGAACTATCAAGTACATTTAACCTAAAAATTTCAGCATTTTACAAGTTTTTATCGTTACTTTAGTTAAATGTTTCCTTGATGTGCCTGCCTTCCTTCCTTTGTTTTTTTTTACATAAAGTTGTAAGTTAAAACCATTTAGACTGTGAAATTTCTGAAATGTTTGCTAATCGCCTTAGGCTACTCTTACCATCATTTAAAATTAGAAATATAGTTTGGCAGTCCATAAGTAGTTACTGATTACTTTTTCCCACTGCAATAAACTTAGAAGATTGACAAACAATTATTAGAAGCAGTTCACAGGCCAGTTTTTAAAATATAAAATATCAAAGATAAAATTATCTGTCTAGTAAAATGCATACGTAGCTACATACATTGTATAAGTCAGTTTGTTGTAATTAATGCACTTCTCTGGAATATTTCTGATGGTGCTAGAAATTATTATGAAAACTGAGGATGAGAAGACAATTTTCTTTGAAAGTATCTATATGTGTTTAAATATCCATAGATTTAATAAAAGGATTATTATTCTATATTTTCAAAGAGGATTTTTATTTAGGAAATTACTTAGTCCTTTTTTAAACATTAAACATTGAGTTTAATATTATTTCTAAGATGATGTTCCTTTGTATGCTTCTATCAAATAAAGAATTGAAATTATATTATGGTTTCTATAGATGACCTAACTACTAACCACCAGTTTTTCCTTTTCCTTGTGTTCCCTCTTCATTTACACACCCCTTGATCCCCTCATTTGAGTTGATTTGTAATTTGACTCTCGTGACAGATGTTAGGAGGTGGAGCAAAGGGATTCTCTGCTCTTAGACCAATCCGTTATCAGACTGCTGTATTAAATCCATGATCGGGGGGGAAAAAATTCTTTAGTCTTTGAAAATTGCTGTTATCAAAGGAAAAGCACGGGGTAATATAAACCAAGATGGCAGAGAGAAATGAGGGGAGGAGTAGAAAGGACGTGAAGCTAAATCAGACGCTACAAGGATGTTTTGGAGGAGGGGGCAGGGTTTTCATGTTGAAGCATGTGTTTTGCTTTGACTGAACCTGGCTTAATTTCTGTAAACATCCCTCCTTTTAGGATGAATCAGTGCATTTTAGCCATGTCTGTACCTGCAGCAGAATACTGCTGATGGAAGTTTATAGGCAATTTAAAAATGGGAGAAGAAAGTGAAAAAGCTTGCTGTTTCAGAGGTCCCACAGATTCGACCAAGTTTGAACACATTCTGAAGTTCAAAAACTTTGTGTCCCTTCAAAACTCCACTTTTCAAGTGTTTGTAGGTGAACTTCTATAACTTGGAAATCAGGGGACTCAGAATTTGTACTTTTTAATATTTTCTTTTGGTATTATACATGTGCATAGAATCCATACAATTTTCCAATGTCCTTATCCAATTTATTAGAATCTCTATAAAATTTTTCCTGTGGAAAATATTTTGTCTGGAGAGTGAAAGGGTTTTAGTTAGGACCTTCCTTCATTAGGCAGTGAGGTGCAAGGGGAAGGGGAAGGCCTGATAGTGTACTACATAGAAGCCATGTTTGCAAACGCAGGCCTCTGGAGTGGGTGTGCAGACACGCACGGTCAGAAACAAACGGTCGTTACGGTGGGCTGCGGTGTTTCTGTCCATGTCAGTAGTGGCACAGATCTGGCCACACTGTCCTGTCGTTTACTCTTTGTCTAAAGCGTGGCCGAACAGAGTGCTGACATGATCCTGCTTTTCCTTTCTGATGTTGAACGCACTGATGTGTGAGCCCTGGAAAACATTTACATCACTCTGGTTTCTCCATACTCCAGTCCAGTGAGAGCAGCTTTTAGTGATTTACAGCTTAAGAAGTTAGGTATTTGTTTCCCTAAAATCTTTCTTTATTAAAAGCATTTAATTTAAAAAGGGGAAAGAGCTTCTCAGTTTTCCCATTAGACGGCACAAAAGAAACCATAATGACTGCTTATTACACAATCCTCACATAAGCATAGCCGTTTCAGTTTGCAGCCAGAGTCCCAATTATAGGTACGTTTAGTCAGTTGAAACACGTAAAAAATTAATGTTAATAATCTCAGTCTCCTCGACAGTACTCTGGTGCTTAACTTTTCTCCCACTTCTTTGAACTTACTATTTTCTATCAACAACAAAAAAAATTTCATGGCAAATCTGTCATTTACTGTACTGCATCTTGTATATAATCAAGACCAGAAGTGAATGTTTACTGTTTGAAAGATGGCAAAAAGAGGGCTCCTCTTTGCTTTAAGAAACTTCCTTATTTAAAAAAAAAAGCAGGTGCCTGTGGTTTTTTTTTATGTGACAAAATATGTTTTCAACATATATCTTCCCTTTTACTGTATATCACAAACAAAACTGATTAAATCAGCATTTTAAAGCATATTCATAGATTTTTAGTTGCTAAGTTAATCTGCTTTGAAAAATTCTACAAAGCAGTACTCTATTTTAATAAATGTGAGGTACGTAATTCATCATCATTGTCTTTATCTTTAAACTAATTGCTCATAGGTATGTGATCACAATAAACGAATTCAAGCATGATCACATAGGGCGTTCCTTTTGATTAACTATGCAAGCATATTTACTTGAACAGACTGTATTAATGTCTGTTGAGTAGGCAAATTTCAAAATAGGTTTCCTTATGCACCAGAAACATAAATGCAAGTTTCTTCAATAAGAGCAAAATCAAATATTTAATTTCCATTTTATATTACTAGAAGGAGTAGGGGAGCCAAGGTGGCAGAAAAGACTAAAGCAGAATTTTTAATGTTTATTTTGTTTACTTTTAAAGAACAACAATACATTTATACAGTAAAGAAATACAGAGAGTATGGGACAGCACTGAACA
>VMDR010032846.1:0-11570 GCA_007922815.1 Macrotus californicus
CTATTAGTAACAAGGAAAATCTGTAACTACAACATTTACTATAGCAAAATGATTCTCAGCCTCTTTTTCATTTACTTTATTTTGTTGTGTACACACCAGTAATTAGACATTACATAACTTACTAAGCGATCATCCCAATAAATCTTGGACCTATCTCACACCACACATAGTTACTAGAATATTATTGACTATATCCCCTATGTTGTAATTTATATCTCCATGAGTATTCTGTAACAATCAATTTTTACTTCTTAATCTCTTCAACTTTTTCATGCATTCCCCCCAAACCCCTTCATCTGACAACCACCAAAATGTTCTCTGTATCTATGGGTCTGTTTCTAGTCTGCCGTTTCATTTATTTTGTTTTTTTTAGATGGAATTGATGATATATATGTACTTTTTCCACTTTATTTTTCATATTTATATTCTTGTTCTTCTTCTTCCTTTTCTTCTTCTTAAAGGAGACCCCTTAACATTTGATATAATACTGGTTTGGTGGTGATGGACTCCCTGAAATTTTTCCTCTCTGGAAAGCTCTTTACTTGTCCTTTGATTCTATTGCAAATAGCTTTGCTGGGTAGAGAAATATGGATGTGAGTCCTTGCTTCTCATCACTTTGAATATTTCTTGTCAGTCCCTTCTTGCCTGTAAAGTTGCAGTTGACAAATTGGTGGACAATCTTGTGAGAACGTCCTTGTAGGTAACTAAGTACTTTTTTCTTGCTGCTTTTAAGATTCTCTCTTTGTCTTTGACCTTTTGTATATTAATTATGATGAGTCGTGGTGTGGCCTCTTGGGTTCATCTTGTTTGATACTCTTTGTGCTGCCTGGATTATGTGTCTATGTCCTTCACCAGGTGAGGGAAGTTTTCCGTCCTTATTTTTTTACATAGGCTTTCAGTGCCAGCTCTCTCTTTTCTCCTTCTGGTACCCCCATGATGTGAAGATTGCTACTCTTAAAATTTTCCCTGGGACTCCTTATGGTATCCTCTGTTTTTGGATTCTTTTTCTGTTTGCTGCTCTATTTGGTTGTTTTTTTTCTTCCTTATCTTTCAAATCTCTGATTTGATCCTCTGCTTTATCTACTCTGTTGTTGATTCCCTGTCATGTATTTTTCATTTCAGTTAATGTATTCTTCATTTCTGACTGGCTCTTTTTTTATGGTTTCTAATTCTGTTTATGCTTCCTATCTCTTTGTTGAAGTTCTCACTAAGTTCATCTACTCTTCCTTTAAGTTCATTGAGCATCCTTATAACCAGTGTCTTGACCTCTGCATCTGATAGGTTGTTTATCTCCATTTTGTTTACTTCTTTTTCTGGAGTTTTGATCTGTTCTTTCATTTGGGCCATGTTTCTTTGTCTCCTCATTTTGGCAGCCTCCATGTGTTTGTTTCTGTTGTCAAAAATAGGATCGGTGTCCTTACCAGAAGAGACATGGAAGAACTTGCTTTCTCTTGTTCGGCACACACAGAGGAAAGTCTGAGTGAAATCACAGGGATTTGGTGGCCATCAGCAAGCCAGAGAGAGAGCTCTCTTTAGAAACTAAGCCTGCTGGACCTTAATCACGGGCTTCTAGCCACCAGAATTGTGGGAAAATAAACTTCTGTTGTTAGCCACCCAGTCTCTGGAATTTTTTTTATGGCACTGGAACTGACTAATACAGTGACTTTGATGTTTTCAAAGAATGCAGACCAGATACAATACTTACAGTTTTAATATTAAATCTATGATCAGCTGAAAGGCTACGGTAATTGTACACACAATGCATGGTGGTGGATTGGTCTAAGATGCTGGCAGTGGCATGGTCAGATGGTTCATATTCGAGGCACATTTGATATTAAAGCCAACAGGTTTCCTGATGCACTGGGGATGAGGCATTGCAGAAAGAGAGGAGAGCCAGTTTTATCAAACATAACAGAGATCATGTCTCCAAATGGCTGCAAGATGTATGAAAGTTTAAATACTTTACTAGAAAGCAATTTCTCCTTTGAAATAACTTTCATCCCTAGTGGCATAATATTTTTTATATATTTCCTACATAAGTTTATTGAATGAAAGATAGTTAGTTGAGTAAATAAATCGCTTCATTCATAGCAAACCTTTATTTCCAGGGTAAGTTTAAATTTATTAAATTTATTTATGGATTTTGGAATAATCCAAAAACCATAGAATAAACAAGTTAGATGACCACTATAAGCAATAACGTTTGCAGCCAAAAATACAAGTAATGACTCTGGTGTCCTTTCATTGTTTTTAACTTGATTTTGAAAGCATTTTCAAGGGAGAATTTTCAAAAAAAGCTTTCAAGCAATAGTAGCATCATTAGCAAAAGTGGCTATAAAACTTAATAATATTTTAAAATAATATGAATACTATTTGTAACTGTAGATATAAATATAACTATCGGTTATATCATTTTTCATTATTTTAATGTTTCTTTTCTAGAAGACTGATCTGTTTTATTTTTCTGTTTTCTGGATGTAGCTCTGTCTAGTGTATCCTGGTGGGGTAATTGGAGAAATATTTATACCTTCATCTATATCTATCTATATCATTTATGTTTCTCTCTTCTTCTCTCTCTATTATATATATGTGTGTGTGTGTGTGTGTATACATGTATATACATATATATATATATGCATAGACATGACTATTATGAAGAGACATTTGATTTTCATCTGATAATTGCTATTGCACTGTTTACTAATATTTTTAGACTCATAAATCTGGAAAGAACTTAGAAGTCATCTACTCTAACTCTCTAATCTAGTATATGAGGATGGCATGATTTTCTTCCCCAATAGACCTTTAATAAATATTACATTTAGGATAAGAACTCTGGTTCCCAATCTCCTGACAAAGTACTCGTTCTAATCTATTGGAATGAATGTTACAATACTATTCAGAGAAGGAAAATTATTGTTGTTGTTGTAACTTGTTTTGGGAGTATGAGGCACACTAACTTATGCTGCAGATCTTTTGAGGAAATGCGAGGTCAGCCTCATAGCTGATATAGAGAGATCTGATCAGATCACTGGGGAGGAATAGCTTTTGAATAAAAAGCTCCTTTCCTTTTTCACCAAACCTTCACCTTTGGAATTTTGCCTAGAGGGTGGCAGTGGGCAGGAAGACCTCATTCGCTGTTCGGTAACACAGCTTCAAAGTATCCTCAAAAGGGTCAGAGCTACAAGCAATCCATTGCTCTAAGGCCACAGAAGACAGTGTTAAGATCGGTGAATTGCAATGAATTACAGGCCAACAACAGGGATTTTTCTCACTGAAAATAATGATCTTTATAGTTAGAGATACTAGAATTTTGAGATATACACACTGGATATTCTCAATCTGCATGTGTCAGAAAAAATATGCAGGAAAGGGTTTTTCTTCTGCATCTGTTGTTTGGCAATCACTTCATATATTGTCACTGAATGCTCAGGAGCCTGCAGTTGTTAAAATTGAATTCTAAGATAATTTTCAAACAAAAGTTCTCAATAAAATATTTGTTATTTTAAAGTCTTGCTTTCACATCAAATACTAAAATATATTAAACAACCGGTAAAGTTTTACAAGCATAACCTAAACTTTGTTATAATGAAACATTGCTATTAGAAACAAATTGTGATGAGTTAAAAATAGTATGTCTTTTGTCTTTTAATGAAACTATTTTATGGATATTTTTGTCAGCAAATATTAATGTTAGCCAATATTTCCGTGTTTGCTCTGGGCCCATCACTGGCGTATGAATGACCACATTCCATTGGCATCCGCCAGCTTGAGCTTCGAGAACAACACCACACACTGAGTGTTTTAAACAGCACACTTTTTTTTTTTCAGTTCTGGAGGCAAGGAATTTCAAAACCAAGGTGCTGGCTTGCCTGATTCCTGGGGAGAGCTCACTTCCTCACTTGCAGCCAGCATCTTCTTTCCCTGCCCTCCCAGGGAGAACAAGGTAGATAGAGCTCTCTTCCTGGTTGTAAGGAGCCTAATCCCATCATGCGGCACCACCCTCATGGTCAAGTCTAAGACCGTAGTCCCCGCCTCCAGGTATCATCACATTGGATGGAGAGTAGGGCTAAAACATGTGAATTTGGGGGGTGACGTGAACACTAAGACCATAACACATATCAATGTGTATTCTCCTTGAATGGTCCTCACAGTCTAGTGGGAGATGTACAAATAAAAATTTCCTGTGACAGTGTTACCAAGTGGATGAATAAAGTCCATAGGGAGAAGGACTGGGAGAATCGACTTGAGGTACCATTTTCAGGAAAGCCCACTCCAAGGAAATACTTGAGATCTCATGGGTCCTGGAAAACCAAGCCTTGCAGAAGGAGCTGGGCAGAGCTCTTCAGACAGGGAACTTTACTTGCTAAGGCCCTGAGGACGGAGGGATCATGGTGTGTTTGGGCAATGAAAAGGAATTTTCCATCTAAGACCCAGAGGGGCATGGGAGAAACTGGACCTGGAGCCCAGATTGTTTAGGAATTCTTGGGTCCTGCCAATCGCAAATGGGTATGGCCAATTTTGAATGATCAGACTTAACTATTTGCTTCGATAGAAACTAAAAAACTTAAACAACAAATACAATGAAAATGTTGGCTAAGAAGAAAGAAATACAGTTTGTGAATTTATCTGTTGTTTTATTTAAAAATAGGCTTTTTCATGTTTTATTTTACAAACATGGAAACATTTTAATGATAGCCTGATAATGTTTGGAACAATGATTTGGCAAGAAGCCAAATGGTAGACTCTGCATGGAACTCAAGCCCCCAGCTTCCTAGACATTGTTCTCTTTAAAGTCAAGAGGGAAAACTAAACAAAAACACTGCACTAAGAACTGGGTCCCTAAAATGTGGACCTCTGGGCAGTTTCCTGCTCTGTTTCCAGCGCAGTTGGTGGTATTCTTCTGAGCCCCAGCAAGTTACTCTGGCCCAGCGGGAGGGAGGCAGGGGTAAGCGTTTGTTCTCTCACACAGTTAAGCACCGGTTTAAATCTCAGGCAAACAGCAGGCTGAGGCTCTGCTCTGAGGCGCCATCTGTTCTGATTTTGGAAATGATTTAAGAGACTTGAAATATTCCATTTTATCATGTGCAAAAAGCCAAGGTGACAGTTTTTTTTGAACCCATGACCAGTATCTTCCCTGAAGACATACAGTTTCAGTTTAAAGTCAAGATGGCCCAACAGCTACATAAGGTTAATTCTGGCAGGAGAGAAATGTATTTTATAATTAAAATACATTTGCAAAAATGTTGTCATATTTTTATATCTCCTCCAGGAAATACATTTGCTTAATTGAAGGAAGGGATTTTCCTGAAAATTTAAATATCTATCATATTAGAAGACAAGATAAAACTGCTTCAAAAACAGTATTTTATTTGTACATAAAACATTTCTTTTTCTGAAAGGTTATTAAAGGCATGTTTTGGATCCATAGCATGATGGAGATATATGCTTTTTAAAAAAGGATTTTATGTATTTATTATTTTTTTAGAGAAAGGAAAAGGAGGGAGAAAGAGAGGGAAGGAAACATCAATGTGTGGTTGCCTCTTGCAAGCCCCCAGCTAGGAACCTGGCCCACAACCCAGGCATGTGCCCTGACTGGGAATTGAACCAACAACCCTTTGGTTTGCAGGCTGACATTCAATCCACTAAGCCACACCAGCCAGGACTGGATATATATGCTTTTCACAATGAAAATGTCCTATAAAGAATTATATCTTGTCAAGCCTAATGTAAGATGGAGTATGGAAAATTTGTAGGGAATTTGAAAAAAATTCAAGCCTAACCACTTTATCTTTTCTTTAATTTATCTGGCAATTTGAAATAAGAAATATAATTACATAAAAAGTAACTGTATCTCAATTGAATTGGTATAATTTATGATTTAACCAGAATATGGGCAGAACAGACAGATGTTTTCAATATGAGGAGTTAAAACATTGCTTTAAGGCCTTTTGCATGTGGTTATTTTACTGTGGAGAGAAACAAAGAGTTTTGGCATTTTTATCTCCTCCATGCAAAAATTAAAAAAAAATTCATGTGATTTAATTTAAAATGTTTAAAGAACTTGACTCTGATAAGTTGATTCATATTAATTTTTAATCATTTTCTCTTTCCTACAAGATGGAAAATAATTTGCATTTTAATGCACATCATATTCCTTAAACACAAAATTCTTTAAACCAATAATGTACAGAGGGACAGATGTTGTTTATTTGTTCTGCAGACTCAGATATGAGACAGCTTGAAGATGGTGTTTAAACAATAGCTGGCTAGTTTTAAATCTGCTTCCTTCCCCAGGGTTCTTTGTGCTGTAAGTGAAATGGTAAACATACTCAGTTTATGAATATTTATTAAGCAACCACTCTGTGCCATGCATGGTGTTCAATACTATACACATAAGAGGGCTATGACTTTGCACTTGCTTCATGGAGTTTTTAGTTTCGTTTGAAATGAAATTTTAAGTAAGCCATTATCCTTAATTTTTTATTAAATCAGTATTTTTTTAAATCATTATGAATTATCCTGTTGTATGCTATATTTCTTCCTTCTTTATAGCTTTGTTGAAGAATACTTGAAACATAATAAACTAATAAAGTATACAAATTTGGTAAGTTTTGGTATGTGTATATGCTGTGAAACCATTACCTCAATCAGGATAATGAGCGTGTCCTGCATCCTCTGAAGTCTCCTCTTGCTCCTTTGTGATTCCCTCTCTTGCTAATTACTTCCCACTCTGAACCCCAGGTAACCACTAATATTTCTATCACTATATTCTAGTAATGCTCCTATAATTTTATACAATTATAGTGTTCATTGTTTTTTGTATAATTACATTAAAAATAATTACTTTGAAACATCATTTTGTAACATGTTATCAGTAGTTCATTTGGATGTATTGCTATGTAGCATTCTAGTGCACGCATAGACTACAATTTGTTTATCTCTTCGACCGTGGATGGGCGTTTGTGTCGTTTCTACCTCTTGATGATGATTCTGAACAAAACTGTTATGAACATCTGTGTGCAATATTTATGTTTTATATGCACAAGTCTTTGTGTGGATATGTGGTCTCCTATTCTTGGGTAAACAGCTTAACCTGGAATGCCTGGTTGATATGGCAGGTGCATATGCAGATTTTTAAGAAATTGCCAGACTTATCCAGGGTATTGATTATTTCTGATTTCTACCAGCACAGTGTGGGAGTTCTAGTTTCTCCACATTCTCAACAACACTTGGTATTTGTCTTTGTCCAAGTCAGACATCTCGAGGTTTGATTGGCATCTCATGGAGGTTTGAATTTGCATGTCTTTTATGACTGAAGATGTTAGGCATTTAAATGAGCTTACCTTCATGTTGCTTTCCATGTATCTTCTTAAATGTCTAATTTCAATTATTTCCCTATTTGTTTATTTCTGACACCATTTATCTCCCTTGTAGCCTCTTCTACCACACCAATCTCCCCTCCGCAATCACCACACTGTTGTTCACGTCCGTGAGCCCTCGCTCTCATTTTTCTTTTTTGCTCGTTCCCTTCACTCCTCTCAGCCCCCACCCCTGAGCTGTCAGCCCATTCTCTGTGAGTCTGTCTGTATTTTCCTTGTTAGTTCAGTTTGTTCATTAGATTCCACATATGAGTGAGATCATATGGTATTTGTCTTTCTCTGACTGGCTTATTTCATTTAACAGAATTTTCTTCAAGTGCATCCATGGTGTCATAAGAGTAAATTTTTTTCTTTTTTTATAGCCCAGTAGTATTTCATGACATAAATGTATTACATATTCTGGATATAAATCCTTTATCAAATTTGTGATTTGCAAATATTTTTTCTAGTCTTGTTCTTTTTATTTATTTTCTTAATGTTTTTCAAAGACTATGAATTATTAATTCTTATGATGACAAATTTATTAATATTTTTCTATTTGGAAATCTCACATTCTATTTGGTTCCAACATTCTGGCATAACTCTTAAAAGGATAAATGTGCTTGGGGCTATTAGTGATGGTTACTTTCTAGCATGAATGCTACAAGGCAGATAAAACTCATTGCTCAAGAGTTTGCCTCTGGGGAAGGCAATGGGAAAAAGATGGGACAACTGTAACTGAATAACGATAACAAATTTAAATAAATAAATAAATAGATAGATAAATAAATAGCGTTTGCCTTTGAGATTGTATCACTCAACACCTCACATAGATGTGCACGTCTTGTGTTATCCTAAATGCCCCTCCTTCTGACTTCTCCATGTTACTTTTGGGTTCTCCTGATTTCCGTAATCTCCACACTCCCATTTGGCCACTACACAATAAAATAAATTTAGAAATTTTGAAGTTCCTCATACACTCAGCTCTAGAAATTTTTTACATGACAATATGACTTAAAAACTTAAAGTTAAATTTCAACATTTGCTATATTATTGCATTTATATACCATTTTGCTGTGTCTTATTTCTGACAACACTAGATTATCTACTTAATTGAAATTAATCATTTTATGAAAATATGTGTAGTGGAAAGTCTTTTTGTATAATAAAAATTCCAATTTTCTTGTAGGGTTCCAGGCATTAAAAGTCAGATATAAAGAGAATATTTTGAAGAATGATGATTAATTTATAATTCCTTAAAAAGATCATGTATTGAAATAATGCAATGCCTTTATGTTATAAATTCTTACTTATTTACAATAGTGTAGAAAACATAAGGGAAAATGCTGCCATTCTGTAAAGTGTACTAATGTGTACCTTGCTGGAAGTGTTCTATGCACATTGTTTTAGAGATTTAATGGTCAGGAAGATTTTTTTAATTCAGGTTTCCATCACTGTTAGAATAAAAGTAGTTTGTTTTCAATTACAAGTCTTATAAGAATGCTTGTTTGGCAGTTTGATCTTCATTACTATAGTGAAGACGACTAAGTGAAGATGACTATAGTGAAGATGACTAAGAACCTTTCATAATAAATGCTGCATACAAAAAGGACTATACAGAAAAAGTCCAGCCATTATTAACATAATGAGAGTGGCTTGCACAATATTGATGTAACCTGGCAGCCAAGAAAAGTGGACTGGAATGCACATGCGTGAACATGACAACTTCACTGTACTAGTCAGTGGGGGTGGTAGATGCTAGACACCATTGAGTGAGCATGTATACTGTGTGGCTGTTGCATTCAAAATGATTGAGTGAGTAGAGCAACAAATCTGAATCAAATTTTGCATTAGCCTTGAACATTCTTCTGTGGAAACAGTTCAAATGATTCAGAAGGCTGCAGCTGTGGGCAACCAGTGATGGGCAGCTTCATCATGACAACATGCCTGCTCATGCATCATGTTTTGTGCAGAGGTCTTTGGTGAGACATCAAATCACCCAACTGACTCAGCCCCACTACAACCCAGATTTGGCAACCTGTGACTTCTGACTTTTCCCAAAACTAAAATCACCTTCGAAAGGGAAGTGATTTCAGACTGTCGATGAGATTCAGGAATATATGACAGGGCATCTGATGGTAACTGAGAAAACTGTGTGAGGTCCCAAGGTGCCTACTTTGAAGGGGACTGAGGCATCATTGTCCTATATACAATGTTTCTTGTATGTTATATCTTCTTTGATATCTTCTTTGACTCTATTTTTCATATTACATGGATGGATACCTTCTGGATAGACTTTGTCTAATTGAAAAGTTTTGGAATCAATTTCTTAGGCAAATGTAAAACAATGTGGCATCATTGCTATGTTATAATTGATACAAAAGCTAGTGTTCAAAAAGAGACTAATGAGGCATAAGTATCAGCATATATTAAATTATTTGCCCTCAAGATAAATTTGCTTAAGACTAGCCCTTTTCAGAAACACCAGTGCTGGTGAGACTCCTTACTTCTCAGGCGCCTGTAGTGTGGACATTTAGACACTTAGAAAAACCAAACTAAACCATACCATGTCCCCTCATTTAAACAAACACTTTATAGCCTTATTAACAGTCAATGGTATCTTGGCAAAATGATTTTATATCATGAAAAAACTTCTTGTGGAGCTGGAATGATGTTTGATTGCTTTCAGCTGTTTATTCTATAATCCAAAGCCAGAGAACTGCTTACTCCCTCAGGGAAAACAACTCCACAGCAACTCATTTTACACCAAAACAATTAACTGAACTTAATTGGGCATAGCATTTAATAAAAAAAAAGAGACTCCTTTGGGAAAAACAATTGTTTATGTGTCTGCAACTGCACAGCATAAAATTGCTATGATTTGTGTGTGTGTGTGTGTGCATTTTAGTAACAACTCTATGAAATGCTCTAAAAATATTATTTTTACATGGTGTTTGTCAAATTGTTGACTATTAGAAAAATGATGTCAATTTCTCTTCCTAACCTTTTATATGAAGCTTCATCTTCTCCTGACCAAAGATTTATTACATTCTACAAGAATAGAACAAAGGTGAATTTCATTTGAAAATCTTTCTCTTATGAAGTATATGAACTTCTCTGTGAGGACATATTTCAAGCTTTATTTTCTGTGATTTAAGGGCAATGCCTTTCTTACATCAGAAAAACATTTAAAGTAAATGGAAGTGAAGTACTATTACAGATTACGATACAAGTTACTGTTGCTCATTCACAATAGTATCTTGTGTGTCCATTAAAATTTAAAATATAGCATTTTGCCCCAAGTTTATGGTGTTCACCTCTTTGACATAGATAAAAAAGGCCACCACTAAGGTGTACAGAACTTTCAGTTCATGCGTTTATACAATATACTTTAGTTTCATACAGTTGAAATAACTTTGAATTTTTTAAAAGCCCTGAAGAAATCATAAATTCTGAGAAAAAGTGAAATTCAAAAAAGACAAAATTAGTCCTTTTAATACCAATGAAAGGAGAATGTGCATAAATGAGAAGAAAATATATTTGTCATTATTGGTTTTAAAACCCAATTTTAGTAGATGGGAAAAGAGAAGGTCTTATTCTGATTCCCTTTTTGCAATAGATATAACAGCTCATAAAATTTTGGAAATGCTATTTCAGAACATCTTGGCAGAAATATTTGCAAAATTCTTGCCTTAACATAAGAACTAAGATGTTTCTCAGAGGAAATGTATTTGCCACAAATAAAAGCATTCTAAAATATACTGCTTTAAAGTAAATATAAAATACAGACTGTGTCATGCTCTGCTGCTTTGTATTCAAATATGAATCTTAGTGCCCTGGAATTGAGACTTCCCAGCTCCAAGAGAATTACTAATTTAGCAATTCAGAGTCTCCCATTTAGCCAGGCATTCCTTTAACCATAGTATACACTAAAGAAGGAGCTCTGAAAAAGAGCATATGCACAATGAAATATATCTACCCCATTTTATCCTTAAATATGTCTAGGTCTAGTGAGGTCAAATGACATGTCTATGACCAAACTCATAAAAGCCAGGAAATAGATACAAAAGGCTAAAGAATAACTACATCTTAATTGGTCCCCATGCTTTCTCTTTCTTTTTTTTCTCTTTCTCTTTCTTTCTTTCTTTCTTTCTTTCTTTCTTTCTTTCTTTCTTTCTTTCTTTCTTTCTTTCTTTCTTTCTTTCTTTC
>VMDR010032847.1:0-11570 GCA_007922815.1 Macrotus californicus
TACATACATAGATATTTTGATCTGATGACATTTCCCCATTAAAGAGAAGAAAAAGGCAAAAGATGTTTTAAAACCACTTTTTTTTAAGATGAGGTATAACATACATATCATTTATAAATAAGCCTTGAAATAGCCATAAGATATATGTAGCAGACAGTTGAGTAAACATGGTCAATATTAAGATTTCCACAATTGACTCCAGTGGGTAAAATTGATTTTTTAAACCTGTAACCCATTATGAGTATGCATTTAACCTAACCAAACTCACATCGTGGCATTTCCATTCTGTGTGGCTTGGATTTTCTGTCTGTTGTCTAGTAAATGCTAAGAACAGGGAATTGGAGCTCTTCTTAGATGATATATGAGATCCATAAAGACACTTTTAAATAGTGGAAGAAACCTTTTTTTCCCCTATTTTTAAAATTCAGACTGACTTATTGTTGTCTTTATAAATGATAATATGTAATGCGTTTCAGAATTGTCCCTCTAAATTTTTGTTGACCACTGATGGGAAGCATGTCCTTTTCTGGATTGGAGAAGGTGAAACAGAATTCCACAACCTCTGTATTTGTCATGGAGAACCTTTGGTAGTTTATTGACTCTCCTTTTCCACTCATGTTAATGTCAGTTTTCTTGTTTTCTAGTTGCCTAATTGTGGTAACTCTTGCTTGAGGACTGGCCTTTATTGGGGCAGCAGCAGATTGTTACTTGTTATAGTCATTACCTTTTAACATAGCTCCCCAACGATGCCTCAGTGGTCGCAGAAGGGCAAAGTTAATATTTTTAAGAGCTCCTTTTCCCTAGCACGATGCACTTCACAGAGTCCCAGACAGCTGGAGCTGGAGGGACCCACTACGAGCATTCAGTTGAGCATTCACAAAGCGGTGGTCCAAACCCTCACCTCAGCGTTGTGTAGCTTGACTGACATAGGGGTTTTTGCCTGTTTGCTCACTTGTTTGTTTGTAATCGGAATCTCTTCAAATGAGGCATTGCTCCAGGCTCTAGTACTTCCTAACTCCCCACAACTACCTGCTTGACAGCATAAATACTACCTACCTATCTTCTGGAGGTATTTATGTTTATAACCTGTAATCTATAGAATTAAATCATATGAAATTTTCATTTGTTTTAGATTTAAAAGATGCTTGAATGTTAGAAACTCCTATAGTTATCTTCTTATCACTAAGCATATCTATATGTGAATATTTATTCCAATTCTTTCCTGAGAGAAGGATTGAATAAGTAGGAAGATGATAATTAAACAAAGTGAACACTAATGTCCAAGAGAGAAAGAAGGGGTGCCACTGAAGAAAAAGTATGAGCACATGTGAAGACAGAGAGAGAGAGACAGAGAGAGAGAGAGGGAGGGAGGGAGGGAGATGGAGAGATGGAGGGTGACAGAGAAACAGGGAAGGGTGGCGGGGGAGAGAGAGAGAGAGAAAGGAAACCCAGCCAGCAATTCAGGGGAGTTGAGTGGAATTTTCCTGAAATGCTGTTGTCTTTGTAGATGTGCCACTTGTTTTATGTGGATTAATTGTTAACAGAATCAATACGCTGTAAATGATGTAAGTGAATTTTAACATTCTTTCATTTAACAGAATCCTAGTGTGACCCATATTTAATGATCAGCCTAAAATTGGAAATGGATATTTATTGCGGGGCTCTAAGTTATGAATTCATTTTGTAATTGAGTTGGGACAAAGATATGATTACAGTTTGTTCATTTTATGCACTGTGGCTTAAAAAATGCCTTTGAAATGCATGCATGTAGATGAAACTGCATCTGTGGGTCTAAGAGGAAAAAAAAAGTCCTGTCTTTTTTATTCCAGAGTATTGGAAAAATGGGTTCTGAGAATGATTTTGGCAGTTAATAAAAGTAAAGAGTTACAATATTGTATTGTACTCTAGAAATTAGAGAGAACAGAGCCACTTAATTACAAGTGGCTATTTTTTCAGTTTTATATTTCTATGCTTGTTATGAGATCAATAGGAATTATTTTCTGATTTTTCTAGTTCTAAACATGCCAGGAAAACAAGAGCCCTAACCTAGTATGCTAGTGTGAATGATAATTATATTCTCAATCATAAAAGTGTACAATACCCTCAAGAGTTTATACAACCGTAAAAGCTCCGTTGTCTCTTTACATTCCTATGGCAACCCACAAAGTGATCATTAGTATTGTTCCCATTTCTCAGATGTCAAAATTGAGGTTTTGAGAGGGAAAGTAGCCTGCCATGAAGTGGCAGGGTGAGATTAGAGTCTGGATCCTTTTTTCTCTAATTCTCTTGTGCTGTTGTTCCCCATTCACTGAGGGAGGCAGGAAAGAGCAAAGAACCTCCTGCCCTCAGACTCTTCAGAGCACTGACCAGGTTGGACATCAACAGAGATACTCCTGGAAAACTTCAGAGGTGGTACTTGGGTTCTGACCAACAGAGGCCTCTCCAACCACCTGCATACTTGAATTTGCTGCAATGGAGAAACTACTGTACCTGCCTTCAAGGCAGATCAGAACTTATATTGTCATGCTATCCTTCTGCTTAAAAGGGTCATGGCTCTATGCCTTTCATTATCTAGGGAAATATCACATTATTAACCAGGGGCACTGAGGGATGTGTATGAGAACTAGTGGTACAAATGTAGACAGATGATATTTCCCAGTAGTCTGCTGGAGAGAGCCTCTTCGAATGTATTGCAGAATTTCAAGGCACATTAACAGAGAGAAACGCCGTTCACTGTATCCCTTCTGTCCATGAGGGAGTCAAGTGTGTAGGGAAAGAAGTTCAATTTCTATTTCTCTGTAGCCATAAAATGACTTTTTTTTTTTCATTTTGATAAGGAATATCAGTCTTTGTAATTGAGAAAATTCGGTTAGAATTATTGAAATGATTGTACTCGTTGGGCAATTATATGAAGATGGCTCATTTGAAAACACATCTTCTGGTGTTTATCTCAAAAAGGATTTTGTACCACCCTGTCACTAGGAGGAGGGCAGCTCTGTGACTGGTGGTAGGCTGATAAGTGAGGGTGAAAAACTACTTTTCTGTGTAACGTATTCTTCCCTCGCAGGAAGAGTAGAAGCGCCGAGAGGGGCGGTATTGAGGAGAGGATTATGGAAGCCAGCTTTCCAGATGAGTTTATAATGGAGCTACACTAATTATGTGAAGGAAATGTGTTTACCATACCAGTGAATAATAAAAGTCTTTGTTAGATGCACAGTTGTGTTACCAGTTTTGTAAATATTTCCACTAGCTTGGAATTTGGGTGAAAACAGGAAAGACGAACAGCAGTACATTTCAACCATAGATAGACAGATAGACAGATAGATATAGATACCTAGATATATAGATATAATTTTTTATGTATATAATTTCACTTAAAAATGGGGGCTTGGATATATTGCCATGTGTTCTTCCTGGGTCATTTATTGGTTTCCAAGCAGCAAGAAATGAACATAATAGACCGTATAAAGAAAAATACACCCCAAGTAAATTTATTGGGGTATTAGAACTTTTAAGCACATTTTTTTTTCTGGAATCATGGTTCAATTTTGGTCCAAGTGAGGAGAGCACTCATAAAAAAAGACCTGCCAGAAGGTTCTCTCTCGATAGTTGTCTTTTTTCTGGATCCTGGGGAGCAGCGAGGTGACCTTGCTTGAGTGTGCTGAAATTCTGGTTCTGATGTACAGTGTAAGAGACCCATGGTGGGTGACACAAGCCAATATTTTTTGGAAGTGCTGTGTTTTAGGTGCAATTCAGACTGCGAGAAAGAGAGACTCGACCCTCAAGAAGGTCGCGATGTAAAGGCAATCTGTCCGTCCGCAGCGAAGTAGTTGCCAGGCGAGCGGCTGCAGCTCCTCCGCACAGACATTGCTTTCACCTTGGCCCTTGGCAACGAGAAGTCCGGGTCCTGCACTGTTCGCTTTGGGGAAGAGGAAGTCTTCAGAGTACTCTTGTAATTTAGTGTATCCATTTAACTTTTCAAAGGCCGGAATTGGTTTCTTCGGTCGTCTTCGTGTGGAAGAACTGTGTTTGCATTCAGAGAGCCCATGGCTCCCCAGCTTCTGCCACACACACTAATCGTAGTCGAGAGAAACCCAGGGATCTCAGCAGAAGGTACTGCGGCAAGAGGCGGCCCAGGGAGAGACAATGTGGACTTTTTACCATCCTGTTGGACATAAAGGCTCTATAGTATTTCACTGCACGCCGCTTGAATTCTGGCCTTGGAGTACCTGACAAGGCGAGGAGACAAGATTTGTCATTTTTTGTCTCTCCTCGAGTCCTGATGTTTCTGTCCAAGGCCTCAATTTCTTATTGTTCCCATGGCGCCCTGTGCGGTAATACCTCTGCCCTCATCATGCTTGCGCAAGTTCAGGGGTGTCTGTCTCATTTTACAGTGGGGGTCCTGAGTGACAGCTTGCTTGAGAGTGGCCAGGAAACAAACAAATAAACAAACGGCATGCTCAATTTTCAATCCATTTTAATTGCCATAATACAATTTTAAAAAATAGCTTCGCAACTACTTTTTAAATTTTTATGGTCTTTTTAAAATATATTTCCAGTTGTAAAAAGGATCACTCGCCAAAGGGACTAACACACACACACACACACACACACACACACACAATAATCTAATGTTCATCACAAACAGACCGTTAGTATCCTGTCGTTAGTCGCTGATATTACAGCGTACAAAGCACAACTCTTACATTGTACATTCCATGGATTGTGACAGAAGATTCTGACACTGCACGTGGCGAAGGGGACAGTAACAAGAAAGTCTTAAAATTCTAGCTTTATACATTTCATAATATCAACTAGTACTTATTGAATATAGTTGTTTTAAAGCTTGGGTCATCGTTTTAGACTGTCCCTTCTCTGAACATTAAAGTGCAGTAGGTTTTTTACTAAAAAAGTGAAAGTCCAAGTCCGAGCACAGACAAAACTGGGCCATTCTGCATGTGTGTGTGTTCTGTTGTGAGCTCTGGCCCTTGCATACAAGCTAGTGCTGCTATATGGCACGGGGGTGCCTTCCTCTCCACACTCATCCAAGGATAGAAACCACTGCACTTGCTTTGGGGAGATGTGTTTGTTTAACTCCTGGAGGGTAGCCCAGTGGCAAGTTCATCCTTATTTGATAATAATGAAACATAAGTTTTATGTGTTTGCTTGAGTAAGATTGCCATCTGGTAAATAATATGTTTTGTGAGTGTTTATAACAATCATGTTTTAAGCCAAAATTGACTTATCATGATTGCTGCAAATAACACTTGAGTGTCCTAACTGGTTTGATTTTTTTCTTTGTTAAATTGAGAAAATGTATTTTATGAAGCTTCCTGCATTTATTTTTAAAGTATTTTGTGGATTTTAAAGCTCGAGTTTTGAAAAGCAATAATTACAGCTGATTACTATCTCCATACAGTGCTTCTGCTCCGAAGTAGAAAAAAAAGATTGTTTATGTAGCATCATAAGTATTGTTTTATGTATATATTTGGTTTTGCCTTCAACAAGTTAGAAGTTTATTCCTTTGTGAATTGAAGAACGCTAAACATTTTCACCTTGATAGAACAGCATTTTAAGAAAGTGTGGCTAACAGATCAGCCAGGAGTGCCTCAGTGCATTATTTCTCAGGCAGCAAATAGCATTAGAAGCAATTGTGGAAATGGTCTCTAACCCATTCTCTCTCCTTGAAGAGGAGAAACTTATGACAGAAATTTTGTTCCTCAGACTAAGGAAAGCTGGGATTGTCTTTTCTCCATGTGACATGTAAAACAACTTCTCTAATTACCACGGGATTAATTTTCAACATATCAGTTCAATTTGAAGACTTCAAGTGAGGTTCAATGACTTGTTCTTGAAAATGTCAATTAAAATCTTTAACTAGTTGCTTTGCATATGAAAAGGAACAGAAAGAAATGCCTATGTAGACTAGAAATTTGAAATGAGTCCAGAATGAGGATCTATAGTTGGATACTGATTTTTGGTTAGGAGACCAGAAGTTTGATTCTTTGTGCCAATCAATTATTTTTATTCTGTTCCAACGTCAAGGTTATGGCCCTTGGCTATAATTGACTCTCTTGCTTTTGGGTGGTATGATCTGAAAGGGAACAGGATGGGCTGAGAGTATAATTGAATCAACACAAAGCAGCATTCTGCTCTTTGAAATGCTCTTTTTATTTTTTCTTATTTTGGAAGACTCTGCATCATATCTTCATTAAAATGGTCTTCATTTATATATACAGCATATGAAGATATACATACATTCCTTAATTCCATCTTCATCTCCCCTCTGAATTCATGTTCTTTCTGTTCAGATGTTCATTTTCTCTTACAGTTCAACTTCCACTTGCATGTATATTTGTGTAACTCCAAATATACATTGTTGCCCCTCAGCTTTCAGCCTCTAGCGACACACATCGCAGTACTCCCGATAATGGATCAATGGCCCCTTAAACAATTGTTAGAGTTCATTTTCACACCTCTTCTCTTCTAGCTCTCGCTCTTCCCACTTCAGACGTACCCATGACTGTGGACATATTGCCTCCAGATTATGACTCCAAAACCCACTTTCTAATCTAAAGAGATTATCTTCCCCCAGAAAATCTGTTCCTCCTCTTGTGTTGTTTGTTTCGGAGAAAAGGATTACCTCCATCCAGAAGGTAATTGTCATCCCAGATTCCTCCCATCACCCGATCCTCCACACCTATTGACCTAACCCTAACCAGGACCTGCTCTTAAGTAGCTCTCAAATCTGTTTCCTCTCAAGTCCTACCACTTCTGCCTTAAATCCAGCCTTCATGATATCTTGCCTGGATATGGTAGAGACTTCATAACCAGTTTCATCTTACCATGCAGCCTTTTCAATGCTGTCTTACAGATCACTCCCAAATGGTCATTGAAAATGCAAATCTGAGTATGCCCTTCTCTATCCATTATCCATGACATTCCTGTGGCTTTTCCATCTCTGGGGACAAACACAGTGATTGGCACATAATAATAATGGTATTCACCTCATAGCATCGTTTTAAGGATGAAATTAGATTGTTCATATAAAAGGTAAACAGTAGACATTAGCTACCATTATTGTCATTATCGTTGTAATAGTAACTATAACAAAAGTGTTAAGTAACATCTGTAGAGGAGCTGGTCATGTTCGGGATGCAGTTCAAGGGGCTACCGTGGCACAAAAGAGCCACTGTGGTCTGGTTCTGCCCGCACTGCAACGGCACTGCCTGCTGTCTTCATACACCCACCTGGGCTCCTGGGTTTCTGAACCCCCAGCACTGTTTCATCTTCTCCGCTTTGCACGTGGCACTTCCTCTACATGAAGTGCTCTCACCTCTCTGCTTCTCTGCTTAGCTTATAGTTCTACTCATCCTTAAAATCTCTACCTCGGTGATCCCTTTCTCTTGCACTGGGTTACATATCTGTCCTCCAGGCCTTGTGACATCCTGGGTATACCCCAAACACGAAAGTCATCACATCAATTTGGTCTACTCATCTGTCTTACCTGCTTGTAAACTTCTCACTGATAGTGACTTTTCATCTCCACCATCCCATCGCCTGGGCCAGTGGCTGGCACTATTCAGTGAATCAACGTTTTTCCACCATAATTTTTGGTTGTTGCTATTTGTTCTACTTTGCATTTTCTCCCTCTTGAATTGACTTAATTTAAGTGTCATTTTCATGACGAAGCCTTTTATGACTTATTTGAACAATCTCTCTTTTCTGTTGTATGGCGCGCAACTAATGCTGTAGCAGGTAGAGAAGCATGGGCTTTGGGTGGGGCAGAGCTGCCTTCTAGCTGTGGATTGCTCCAGCTCTTTGTGCCTTGATTTCCTCCGTATATATTGGGATGTTAATCCCTGCCTCACAAGGTGACTTAAGCTATTACAGGTGGAGATACAGGAGGAAATGTGTGCAAAGAGCCTGGCACTCTTGGTGGTTGTAAATAATTCTACCCGACTATAGTGTTCCAATCAAATGATCTTTATCTTTGGTGGAAAAATTATCTTATTTACAGATGAGAAAAATAAAATTCATTCAGGAAATGGAAGATTAGTTTCTCTAGGAATAAATCCACACTTTAGGAAAAATTAGAAAATTATTATAGGACATAATCATTTTTGAGATCTTTTGTCTCTAGCCCTCTTTATGATCTTGCCAGGTATGTCTTATTTATCTGATTTCACAATTTAAGAAGCTGATGTTCTTTGAGATTCAAGCATTATCCATGTGCATCAAGATTTTTAAAACTATTGATACTGTCAACAATTCCACTTGTGAGACATTGTATGGAAACTAAATCACAGGTGCACACAAAGATATATATGTATTTGGATATTTACCATAGGCATAGAAATTAGGAAAAAAACCCTGATTTTCCAAACACAAGGTATTGTTTAAATTTAGTATGTCACCTTCAAAAAAGCAAAGACCAAAATCCTTATTCATTAATATTTATGCCTTAATGTGTTTTGCTTTTAAAAGTTTTTTAAATGAAAGTTGTGTTTTTCTAAGTATTCCTTCATTTGTTTACTTGAAAATTGAAGGTCAAAATTGCAATACATTTTTTTCCCCTGTATCTGGTCTATTCAATTCTTTCTTTCCCTTGATATATACGAATCTGATTTCTTTTTCCAAAAGTATTAAGGATTTCTACTGATTTTTGTGTTGGAAATTTTAGACAAATTCAAACCAGAAGTGTGACTTTCAGCACAGAAAAACCATTATTAGAAGAGGGAGTCACTTAATAGTATTCCAAAACAAACCTATCATTTCTGCAGAGCTGAACAGTTTACTTAGCCAATGAGGATATAAATATTTGCATATCTGATAGACTAATGCCAGCTCTAGATTTAACACACAGCACACAGCTGCTGCAGACTGATGGTTTTATTCCTGCAAACTCAAATATTAACTAAATCAAATGATAGATTTTTAGCTTCTGTTGATAGAAGTTTTGCAAAGTGGCTTGAATACCTTAGGTAAAAGGCATTCATGTTTTCTCAAGGTACACATAATTGTTTATAAAAACTGCCCCAAATAGAAGTGTAAAAAAAGGTTTGATGTTAGAGGAAAATGCATGTGGAAAGACAGTATTAGACAAATGATATAATGCAGTACACTAAGTTTTCAAACCACCCAGTTGTCCATAACATTAAAATAAATTCTACTCCCTGCAAAAGGCTTTCCAGGGTTTACTATTAGAAAATGGTAACTTTTCTTATTTCTTCCATTTTTCTATAGACCCAATACATCTGAAATGTGTTAAACTCTTTGATCTATAGCTAATTGAGTGTTCTTTATGTGATAGGAGATTTTAAAAACTGATTTTTCAACTTTTTAAAATGATTGATTTTGACAGAAATCTATAAAAAAAATCCATCCTTTTGCCTGCTTGGTAGCACAGCCGCTCACGATATGTGTACTCCAAGAAAGCCTGAGGTGAGGTCACCCTCACGGAGGTCTGGTGTGGGCAGCTCAGGGCAGGCATGCCATGCTTGGGCATCAGAGCTGTGTGATTAAAAAGCAATTTATACCATGTCTTATTTACACTAATAACCATTCCCTGTGAAAGCTGTCCAGAAATAATCGTGCCATGATAGAAGTTGGGTCAGTCTTACATTTTCAAAAACTGAATGCAACGGTACACATAACAATAGTGAACATTCAGTGAATCCAGCGCAAAGGATGTCCACTTTTTTTGTCAAGCTTAAGAGTGAGAAAGCCCACATTTTGCCTCATGGATCTTGGGTGTCGCTTGATTCTTTGTAACTTATTTGCCTTTTTAAAAATATGGGAAAATTATTCTTTCCTACTTAATGGGAATGTTGACCAAGGATGTACTACTATCTCAGAAAATGTGGTTAATATTTTCTGAAAATGCTACTAAATAAATCCAATATATTTTTAATAGCATGAATGTAAACCACTTGATTAGCTTCCAGAGAAGAAAGTCCTATCAAGAAAATTTGGATTTAAATTTGCCCCTTACAGTAGAATGCCAACCTTTGTTGGAACCAAAAATAAAGGTCATGTGGAATTGTCTTAAGATTGTTATCAGACAGGGTGAGGAGGGGTTTTTAATCTTGCCTCTGTCTACTACGGGGTGTGTCTCCTTCAGAGAGGCCTTTAAACTCTTTGTTTCCCAAGTTCCTGTTCTGTAAAATTTAGGTTTTGGGCAGATTATATCAAAGACCCAGTTTTACAAGGGTGGGAAGTGGAAATGGCTGGGGTGGGGGTCGGGGTAAAATGGAGGCAACTGTACTTGAACAACAACAACAAAAATATGAAAAATAAAAGACCCAGTTTTAAAACTTAATCTGTAATGTGAATCATAATTTATTCACTTTGGGGAATATTTTTTGAAGTATATTTTATTGATTATGTTATTATAATTGTCCCAATTTTTCCCCCTTCATCCCCATCTGCCTGGTACCCCCTTCCCTCCAGCAATCCCTTCCCTTAGTTCATGTCCATGGGTCGTGCATGCAAGTTCTTTGACTTCTCCATTTCCTACACTATTCATAATGTCCCCCTGTCTATTTTGTACCCACCAATTATACTTTTTAATCCCTACACCTTTTCCCCCATTTTCTCCCTCCCCCCTCCCAGCTGATAATCCTCCAATAATCTCCATACCTCTGATTCTGTTTCCTGTTCTGGTTGTTTGCTTAGTTTGTTCATTTGTTTGGTTTTTTAGATTCAGTTGTTAATAGTTGTGAATTTGTTGCCCTTTTAACATTCATAGTTTTGATCTTCTTCTTTTTCTTAAATAAGTCCCTTTAACATTTCATGTAATAATGGCTTGGTGATGATGAACTCCTTTAGCTTTATCTTGTCTGGGAAGTACTTTATCTGCCCTTCCATTCTAAATGATAGCTTTGCTGGATAGAGTAATCTAGGTTGTAGATCCTTGCTTTTCATCACTTTGAATACTTCTTGCTAGTCCCTTCCAGCCTGCAAAAATGTTTTTTGAAAAATCAACTGATAGTCTTATGAGTACTCTTTTATAGGCAACTCTCTCCATTTCTCTCGTTCCTTTTAAGAATCTCTTTATCTTTACCTTAGGCATTTTAATTATGATATGTCTTGGTGTTGTCCTCTTTGGGTCCAACTTGTTTGGCACTCTCTGTGCTTCCTAGACTTGTGTATCTATTTCCTTCACTAAAGTAGGGAAGTTTTCTTTCATTATTTTTTTCAAATAACTTTTCAATTTCTTTCTCCCCCTCTTCTCCTTCTGGCACCCCTATGATTCGGATGTTGACACATTTGGAGATGTCCCAGAGTCTTCTTATACTATCCTCTTTTTTTTTTTTTTTTTTTTTTTTTTTTTTTTTTTTTTTTTTTTTTTTTTTTTTTTTTTGAATTTTTTTTTCTTCTTTCGGTTCTGGTTGTTTTCTTTAATTAATTAATTAATTAATTTTTAAAAAAAATATATTTTATTGGTTATGCTATTACAGTTGTCCCATTCCCCCCTGCCCTGCACACCCCTTCCCCTTCCCCCACTCCCCCTCTTTAGTTCATGTCCATGGGTCATATATATGAGTTCTTTGGCTTCTACATTTCCT
>VMDR010032848.1:0-11566 GCA_007922815.1 Macrotus californicus
TACAGTAACCTGAGTATTTGTCCAATGCTGTTCTATGTCGATTATCAAGTTAAAGAAACTAATTTTGTAGCATGAAAAAAGAGTAAAGCATTTTAAACTAAGGTTGTATTTTTATCCTAACCAGAAGTTAATGCAAGACTCTTCAAGAAATATGAGGTGATCCCAAACAGATTGTGTTCCAAAAGTTTACTCATAAGTTGAAATGTATTTCTACCACAGAAAATGACTATCAGATGTCAAGTTAACCTATAAACATCTAATTAATCACTAACTGACAAATGGTAGATAAAAAGCAGAAAAAGCACTACAATTCTCAAAAAAATAACCAAAATAATGAAATAATATAAATACTAAATATTGGTACTTCAGGAAATTACAGGTAATTTTTCCAATTAAGCTTACATATAAAACCAGAAGGGAAATTTCAGCCACTTACAAAGTTCCGAGACTCTGATAACACTGATTCACTTAGAATTTGCTTTAAGCATCCCACTTAGGACCACTTTCCTTTACTAACTAGGATTAAATAACAATATTTAAACCACTTAGTGTAGGTCTGGTACGAAGTAAGCGCAATAAACTTTACTTACATAGTTAGGGGTGATTTAAGGCTCATGGTAACTAGGCAGCATCTTGAAGAGACAGCAACAAACCAGATATATGTACATCTATGCCAAAAAGAATCACCTGTGATAGTACTAATGAGGTTTTTTTTCCCAATCTTTTCTTCTAGAAAACCTGGGTCTGAGGCCCCTGGATGCCAGAACTAGAAAACAGAGTTAAAAAATTACTCTGATTATAGGCCTGGTGGAGCAAAGGCTAACCAAGTCCAGACTGCAGGTAAAAATTACCTGGTGGTGACAGCCCAGAAAGCAGATGGAGACCTAGAACTGAATCCTGAGCACTTGAGCAGATGGAACCAGCCCGCTCTGGAGATCAGGGCGGAGTGGCTCCTAGGGGGCAGGAGGGCGCACCCATGGGCGCACCCCCAGCCTTTCCCAGCACAACCGAGTCTGTGGGCCAGGCTGACAACACTCCGACTCAGTTTGACAGATGTGAGGGCAGGGAAGAAATGGGGAGAGACGGAAAGTTGCTTGATCTTGTTTAAAAACAGAAAAAAGGGAAGAATCATTACTGGATTAATTAGTGATTCATACACTTTAATGGGCATCAGGATCTCTCAGGAATGCCTTTAAAACATGAAGACCGAGGCCCCATTTTAAATATTCTGACTGCACAGGACTAAATGATGAAAATATTCAGCCAAATCTGGAATTCATCAAATTATAGTTAGTTCAACAGATTAACCGCTAAAGTAAAATTTAATTACAGAATGTTAATTCATATGATCTCACAAAGTAACGTAAAGCTGCTGGTTTGGAAAAACCACACACACAAAATACAACATATTTTTGTACGATAAATAATGTGTAAATGTCTGAAAACATTTTTCAAAACACTAATCCAAAGTAAGTGACATAGATTCTTCAAATATATAAAGTGCTTTTTGAAATAAGTAAATGTGCTCTCAAGTTTTAAAATTTGAAATTTAAAAATTATATCTGACATTGATACTATAAAGAAAATAAGACACTATATTTTTTTATTTCAGAAAATTCAAGTCTTTTCATCATAGTTGAAGGAATTCCATGATTGAGTATGTATTGTCAGTATTATTTTCCAAAATCTTCCATTCATTTTAGTCATACACCTGAGTGTCTTGAATTATATAAACACATCCACCTGCAGTCTAAGCCTCACCAAGATTTATATCATGCTTTTTCAACAGGATCTGAGATTAACTACTAGTAAAACAGGTCATAAGATTATTTGGATTTTATGAGTTGGCCTGCTGAACTCTAAAATCTCATAAAAACAAATTAAATTCTGCATCATGCTTCTTATTATTTAGGAAACAACTATTAAGGCTTTCTTGTAGGGGATCATAAAAAAAACCTATTGTGTACAATGTAAAAATGGAGAAAATAATGGTTCACATAACTGTTGAATAACTAAGGGAATCAGGTTTTCCCTCTCATTTTACAGACTTCTCAAAATCAAAGCTGTTTTTCAGATTAAAGTTACACTGGAGTTCATGGAAAATTGCATCCCTAGTTTAAGAACTTATATGTCTTTAGATTTAAAAAAGGAATAAATAATATATAGTTTAAAAAAAGGCTGCTCTGGGGAAAAGTATTGATTCTCGTTTCACTCTTTCTAACAGCTTTCGGTTGCTTGCTTCACACAAAGAAACGCACTGTTATTGTGAGGACAGTTTTTGATTCAGTTCCAAGGCTCTCGTATCTCCATGGGTTTTGGCATTGCTCACCAGCACCTGTGGAAAATCACACACAGGAGCATTAGTATTTTGTTCATTAACAATATCTACATTTAGATTCACAGAAGCCAAATATGTCAAAGAGCAGCAGGCGATACCAAACTACACAAAAAACGTGACTAAGTGTAATCTTTCATTTTTGCTGAAACAAACTGTTCATCTAGAACGAATATCATAGATAAGCATAATTTATTCAAATGCTCAATTCATCCAGATGCCAACATTTTGAATGTTACCGCTCTCAGCACTTTACAATGAAAGGTTTTGTTTGGCAACTTTGTTTACAACACTGTCACTTCGAAACTCTTAACCCAAAAGACCATTCTATGCATAGGACTGTCCAAATGACACCACTGCCTTCCTTTAAAACCACAGCTTAGGGTCAAAGCTCTAGGTTCTAGGTTCCATCAAGAAACTTTCCATGATCTTCACCAATTCCACAAACTAGAAGATTTCATTTAAGTTGGTCAGTTGATTACTAAAACACTTCCTGGTTGTTCATTTCCAAATGCTGTGATGATGTAGAAAAAGGGTGTAGATGTTGCTCTATTGCAACATAGCGAGTTAGCCCACCACGGTGTCACTCCTGGCACAGCACACAGCATGAGCATCAACAGATTTGCATCTGCTCCCCGCCCCCTCTAAGTCTCACGGGGTGACATGGATGGACACATAGTTTCCCACATACATACTGGGGTGCATTACGAGGGGGAACACTGAGCCCAGGAGACTTGAGGCTGTTATAGTGGGCAGTACACAGGCCTACCCTTTGCTTATCGCTGTCCCCCACGGTTGTCACTGCATGTACAACCTTGAAAAAAGTCGTCTGGCACAAAGGGCCCTCCGCTCACAGGACGTTCAGAAATGCAAGAGACCCATGGAGAACTGTCTCCCAAGATTCACCTAAGTTCTTCCTTTTTGGTTTGTGATATGTTGATTATAATGCCTTTCTCCAAACATTGTTTTTATTAATATTTTCAAAATATTATATATTTCACTAAAAGTCAAACAGTATTTCAAATGCTGTAGGTGTTTTTAAAAAGCTTCTCATTCACTTTTATTGTATTTTAAAACCTGCTGGCTGAAGTTATGAGAATCTTAACCCGATACATGTATTATATACTCTACATTAAAAAAACAATTTTAGATATATGCAGACATTTATATATTTAGATATCAGAGCCATCCCATAAGAAGTAGAGTAGAAATTGTCACATGCATTTAATAGAAAAAAATAAGATGTAGAGTAAGTTTTCTAAAGATAATATGAACATCCCATTAAGTCTTGCTACTTCTAAACGCACCCCGTCTACCTACGTGCCTCCACGGCAGTGGTCCTAAGAAACACCACAACCAGCAGCTCGCACCTTTGTCTGCCTTCTCCTCTTCTACATAGCACACTGGGGGACATACTTCCTGCTGGTTAAGTCACAAGTTCTCAACCAGAGGCAATTTCAACCTCAGGTGTCATTTGGCCATGTCTAGAAGACAATCTTGGTGTCATAATTCGGGGAGTGGGAAGATGACAGTGCCACTGGGATGCAGTGGGCACGGTGGTTAGGGATGCTGCTGAAACCCTGCAGTGCGTAGGACAGCAACCCTCACCCCTCTTCCAACAAAGGACCACATGAAATATTCTGAATAAAAGCAATGCCTTACATCAATGAGCTCACAGTCATTTTTGGCATACAAGTGCCTCAGAAGGTACCAACGTGCAGTTGATACAATAGATTTGGGATAGCCAGGTTGATATACCAGTCTCTCCAAAAGTCGCCGTGTCTCTCTGGGAAAAAGATACTCACATTTAGTCCAAAGCATATAAATAATACAAAACATTTCAAATACTAGTCTCTCACACACTTATCTTTCTTTTGTAGATGTGGTGCTAATTCACATTAAAATTTTTTTTATAACGATAAAGGTAATAATAATGGTTAACATTTATAAAGTATGTACTATGTGCTATACCTATATTTTACATATATGGCCACATTTAATATTCACAACCTTGTAAGGCAGATTGCTGTTATTATTCCCATTAAGGCTCATTCCAAATAGAATGAGGAAGGGGCTCCTATTTTATGAGCACTTCTGAGTGCTCCATCTCTAATCTGTTTTAAAAACAGGCAGATTATAAATAAATCAATAAATTATCATAAATAGTGTACAGTGGAATAAGAAGAAATACCCAATATCTATACTAAAGCCTAAATGCATAGTATTGGGCTTTTAGTGTATATTTTCAAGCACATGTACAATCTGAGAATCCATGTAATAACAGGCTGATTTTACAATTGTGTTGCAATTTTTTCTTTCCAAATTTATTAACACCCAAGACTCCAAAGACATCTGTACTGGTAGAAATAACCTAAGTCGTGGTAATTCAGAACTGTGGGATGGAGCATATTATAAATAGCATTGGTTTGAAGCAGGAACTGAAGAGTTTGTCTTGAGGATGCTTTTACATAGAAATCACACACTGAGTTCACTGTTTTTTCTTAGACTGTATGTTTATTTGGGCTGATTTTGGTGGTGATAAAAATTACAAGAGGTACTAACAGAGGTTATGAGGGAAAGGCGGTTAGAGCCCTCTAAGTAACCCATGCTGAGCATCAGCAGAAAGAGTTCATCAGGAAGTTTAAATCATAGCATAAAACATTTTTTGGTAAAATCAGTAATAAAAAATGGCCATAAGTAAATATTAACAAATCATGCTGAAACTGCTGGTTAGCCATATGTCCTAATTCCTCCTTAAACACCAATTTTGTTGTACTCGTGTGATCTCTGCCACATATTTACATTCACCTGTCTACTACTTATTCTGTTCCAGTGATCTGTGCTTCTAAATCACTGTTTCACTTATGACTGCTTTGTGTTACGTGTGATATCCATTAGGGCTAGTTGTTATTCTTAATATTTTGAAATATTCCTTTTTCCTTCTTTTTAATTGCATTTTTTCCATTACCATTTATCGGCCTTATACCCTACCCCCACCCCAACAATCGCCACCCTGTTGTCCATGTCTATGACATGTCCTTTTTCTTTCTGGCTCGACCCCTCCACCTCTTAACACACCTCCCGCCTCAGAGCGGTCAGTCTCCTATCTATGAGTCTGAAATATTCTTACCTGTTTTATCATCCATATGACCTTTAAGTAACTTTCTTTAAATTTATTTCTAACCCCATCCCCACCCTCTAATAAAAAGATTGCTAACATTTTTTATTTTAATCTGAGAAGCCTTGGGATTTTCCAGATATAAAACCCACATTATTTATATCTGTGTCTTTTCAATAGTTATTACTTTTCTCATAGCTTATTGTTTTGCAAGAACTTGTGTCAATCTAGCCTTGAACTTGGGCATTTTGGTTTTGTTTGTTTCTAGCATCCACGATACACTAGTGGTTCATCCTAAGACAGTAAAGAGCAAAAGCCCCAAGGTCTTCTTCACCCGAAATACTGTCACACCAAACCTGATATTCTGTATCTGTGCTCCAATTTTTTTTAAAAGAAACAAATATAAGGCTTTCTTTTCTTCCTAATTGGGTTACTAGAACCAGCCTTTTAAAAGTTGATACAGATAAATGAGTATGACAAAGTTGTTAAATGAATTGTAAACCTTTGTTTGTTTCCTAGAAGGATTAAAAGTAAAGAAATATTTCTAAGGAAAAACACGAACAAAGACCCTTCGCACCTTGCTCCCATTCTGCAGTGGAACTGTAACAGAGCTTGTGCAAGGACGGCCAGTGGGCAAAAGCAAAGTTTCAGGGCCTCAGCTGTAGCTTCCTGCACCAAGGATGGCCAGTGATCATCGGAAATGTTGGCCTGTAAAAATATAAGACAAATATCCAATCCAAGCTTTGGACATGTTTACCTTACAAGAATGCAATTCAACTCTCTATTATTCATTGCCTACTTGTCCAAGTTGCCATGTAAATGCGACAGGGAGCATAATTCTACAAAATGATTAAGATCGGATTCCTGCCCTTAAGGAGCTGCTTGCTACGTAACAGAGTAGACTGGGATAAAGGAAGGTTTTGAAAAGAAGATATCACTTAAAAACACGAAAATACTTGTTGAAAAAAAATGCACTATTCTATTATATACGTGAAAAAAATCTATCAGGTTAGTTACTAAGCTTATGGTCTACCAAATATACAAAACTCAATTTAACATAGTGATAAATATAAAGTTTCACATTTCAAAAATTATCTAAAGAGAGAGGAAAGGATGAAATAAAATATCTTAATATAATCCCAATATAGAAAAAACATGCAAAGCAGATCAGAGATAATGAAATTAAATTACAGTCATCAATACTGAAAACATTTTTTAAAGAATTTTACTTTATGGATTAAGAATACAGTTACCATATGACCCAGCAATCTCTCATCTGGGTGTCTACCCAAAAACTCGAAAACATTTATTTGCAAATTCATATGCACTGCTTTGTTCATTGCAACATTATTCACGGTGGCCCAGACATGGAGACAACCAAGGTGTCCATTGATAAAGGACTGAATAAAGAAGATGTGGTACATATATACTATTGATACACTACTCAGCCATAAGAAAAGATGAAATACGCTATCTGCGACAACATGAATGAACCCTGAGAATATCATGCTAAGCAAAAAATGTCAGTTAGAATAAGTTATAAACCATATGATTTCACTCAAATGTGGGATATGAAACTGAAAGTCATACATACAGACACAGTGTGGTGGTTACCAGAGGGAAGAGCATGGGGGTAGTAAAGGGTGAAGGGGGCCAAATACATGGTGACGACATGGTACGAAAGAGGATCTGACTGTGGGTGGTGGGCACGCAATGCAATATACAGATCATGTACCACAGAAGTGTATACTTGAAACTGTAACATAATCTTATTAACCAATGTCACCCCAGTAAATTTAATTTAAAAATAAATAAGAATTTCACTTTATGGAAAAAATGTTAAGAGAGAGATATATATTATCTAAGTTGCAAACTTTTGTTTCTTATAATATGTACTGACTCAGAAATAACATGGATAAGTTATTTCCTACGAAACAGTAATGAAAATAAACACTCTACTGAATTATGTGGGAAGAAAAATGCCTTTAAAATCTTTCATTAAAAAAACTCAAACTGCAACCAAGACTTCATAATTACAGGTAACTAGAATATACATTTTAATAAAGTTAAAATGAGTCAATACGTAGTCCATTTCAAAAACTAAATGATAAAAGAAAAAGAGCAATAAACTTCGAGGGTAGTTCAGGCAACAGTGACTTGTGTAAACAAGAAAGGGGAAGCCATGAAGACCATGAACTGGTAAGCAGAGAACAGAGTGGTAAGGCGTCTTCTACAAAGGTAGGCGCGATGGAACCCTGGGTACACCTGGCAAAAAAACGGCAAAGCCCATACTGATACAATTATTCTGAATATATTTTTGAAACCAGTGACACAAACTCACTGGTTGCTTTTATAATACATTCTATAAATTCCAAGAACTCATTCATATAAAGCATTCTGCAAAGTTATCCCAAAGATTATTCTATAAGGAAAAAGCTGCTATATGTAACTGGTATGTTAAACAACGTGATCAGAATGTCTGCTTTTGTCTCCCATTCTGTCTTTAGAATTTATTACACGAGGAAGACTTCCTCTGTCCCTAGATGTAAATTTACAGTAGGCCCCATGACTCTTACACCCACGTTTCTTACACTGATTCACAAGCATAGTCTGAATTAAAACGACCACTCTTTTCAACGCTTCCATCTCCACTGAGGCAGTATTCGTGCCCCACTCTCACCTCCTCAGCACCCAGCTGAGACGCGGTTACAGGCAGCAGGCGGCTTGTTCCCCTCCCAACAGTCCCATCTTTTCTTTCTGTGTGTGGTCTCAGGCCTGTAGGGAACTACCGGAAGTCTAGATCTGACTGGTGCCGTTGTAAGATGATGCCTAGTTAATAGGCCAGACAAGTATTTATAGTTTTTTCTCAACCAGCCTCTTCTGACTTTTCCAGAGATTCCTAACTTCACAGGTAGATTCTTCCCTGCAGTATCAGCTATGTAATCTGTGGGCCCAGTGCAAAATAAAAATACAGGGCCTTTTACAAAAAATTTCAAGAGGGCAACTGCAAAGCATTAAACCAAGTGCAGAGCCTGGTGCAACTAACTGCATCGGACAGGTGCCCACGAAACAGGCCTAATCTGAAGTCCCACTAACTGCGGTGAACGTACTCCTCTCACATCCGTCAACAATCTGAAAACCTCCAGCTTCCTTTCTGCTGAAATGCCCTCACCCCCCTAGGTGGCCCTACTGGACAGGAGCACAGCTCTAACAAACGAGACGTGCTGTGCTGCTGGGGCCACTCTGCAGCGAGGCTCCTTCCCTCCCTCCTGTGCCCGAGCACACACTCCCACCCACCTTTGGGATTCCCTGCTGCTCATCGCTCTTCCCCAGAGGCATTGCTGTCACTTCCCAGAACACTAGCAACTCTGCTCCTCTGTCCTAACGTGGAGGGTGGAGAGCCATGGCTCCTGAGGAATGTGTCAAATATCCGCCCATATCCTTCCAGACATGTGCCTCCGGGAGCTCAGGGGTCACACATCAAGGCCTCCCTCTCTCTGGCAGCACTTCCTTCCTCGGCACTGTGGGCATCTCTGTGGAAATGGGCCAGAGAGAAGGTGATGGAGCCCACAGCGCTCTCCAAAGAAATTTCTTCACAACCCTTCTCAATTTCAGTCTCCTAATTCCTTTATAGCATCCTTGTACGTTAGTCTTTCTACCTTCTTCAGAAATCTGTATCTTCATCTGATATCTCACTTTGGAATTTGGTATTTAAAATCTTAGTTAAACCTTTCGGTTTAATATCCTAGTCATATATTATCACACATACAGTTGCCTCTCATAAAACAGTCTAATTTTATCATACTGCTCCTCCGCACACTGCCATCTATTCACCACAGAAATATGGCATTTCCTTATAATAATTGTTGGGTCTCAAATCTTATAACTTATACTCTTTTAGTCTAACTTATTATTTATTAGTTAATAAATATTATTTAGTGGTGTGCTGGTTTTAGGTAGTGCTTTGAGGTTCACAAATACATTTGTAAATGTTATTTGATATTCATAGCAACTCTATAAGAAGGCAAAGTAGGGTTTATCTCCACTATTACAAAAAAAAGTGAAGGTGGACTGCTCTAGACAGCTTAATTGGCTAAAGTTTTCACAGGTATGAAATAGCAGAACCAGAACCAAGGTTCTTAGAGAAAACACTTTTGTGGCAGTGGGCGGGGGCGGGGAGGGAGGTATACGTGGTTATTACTCAACTGCAAGCTAATTCCCTCGTCTGTAAAATGGGGTTACTGTGCATAGTGCATTTCTTAATATGTGTGAAGCACTACCACAGTGCTTAGCACAAGCTAAGTGCTGTCTATACATGTTTGCCATTTCTGTTTTATTACAGGTCAGATTAATTTCCCAGAATTAAGAACAAACAAGAGCAGCACACCACTGAATAATATTTATTAACTAACAAATACTAAGTCAGACTGAGAGAGTATACACTTCTGCAGGTCACACGTTCAAGAGCATTTATAGGGACTGTGTGGCTTCCATAGCTCACACCGGCCGACGTCACAGAAACTCTGGCTAAATATAAATATGAGACGAACAAAATGTTGGGGGTGTACAGTTCTGATCAACCACGATTTCTTTCTACCCAAATCACCTCAAATATGACCACAATTATTATTTGCCCATGCATTCAGAAATCACTTACTGAGGAGCCCCGAGGTATAAGGCAGAGTGGTGAAGCAGGGATGCAAAAGTGACCAGACATGGCCCCTGACCTGCAGAGCCCTTAACTGTGCTGCACACTGACCGCGCCAAAGGGACAAAGTCCTACATCATCCGTTTCTTTGTCTAGCTGTCTAGTTAAAGCAGGTCAGCACTGCCAATGATGGCCCACTGCAGCGAGAGGATGCGCGAATTCAGGCCTGTCTAGGACAATTTCTTCTAATAATTTAAAACAAAAAAAATGACAGTCTATCTTTGAATTACAGAAGTAACACACATAAGACAAATTCAAACACTAAGGAAATAAAATTAAAAATTCTCCTCTACTGTCCCTTAAAGACCTCCAATGGTATATTACCCAAAGTAACTGTCATTAAGTTTCTTTTATATCTTTTTATACCTTCCTACGTGCCTGTAAGCATGTACACAATGCACACACAAGGTATTTAGAGATATAGACTCTTAAAAACATATACTATACTCAAATAAGATATCATAGACACTGTAGGGTAGTTTGCCTTCCCACTCATCCACTTAAACATTTATTTTGAAGAGTTTTCCATGCCAGCACAGAAGACTTCAAGACTAATAAGCTTATCCTGGTATTGGAAAACAAGGTGCCAGGTCAAAAATTACAAGATATTACTTACAGAATGTCAAATTGAACTGAGAAATGAGTAAAAATGTTAATTATTGGCATCTTTTTCACATATGAGTAACTGCGCTAATTCTAAATTATATCACCAGAAAACAAAAATGTGTATTCTGACATAATCCAACTTAAAACTGGAATCTTTGGGTTTTTTTCTCCCAACACTGAGAAGGTTTGGCTAGAGTCAATGGGTTTATGTTCCTCTCATGTTCTCCAAGAGCCCAAATACGAAGTTTATCAGGAGACCACAACACACAGCAATGAAACATTAGGGACTCAGTAAGATATCACTATATAAAAAGCTTTCATCTGAAGGAAAAAATAAGAGAATCAATTTTCATGATTACAGTTCTAAGATGAACTTACCATACAGACTTCTAGTGCAAGCAGTGCTAGCCTCAGCAGACTTGAGAGCTTGCCACTCCAGCTGCCCTTCTGGGATGCGACCTGCAGACTCTTTCTATAACACATCTCTGCAGCTCTCATCATTCCCTGAGACTGATATATGTGTGCCAACCACTGAGGAACAAAAAGAAGAAGCACCCAAAAGATTTTAGCTGAGTACACAGTGTGATATTCCACTTTCAAAAATTCAATGAACTTTGATGAAGTTGAATTTTTAAAAAAATTATTGGTAAGTTTTGTGTCCAAAAAACTAAAATCCCAGGTCAAGAAAGAGGTTAGCATTCTTCGCCATTCTATTAGCAACAGCTTACCAGTCAACCCTACTATGAAGTCTTAAAAAGTTTCCTAAAATGGCAAGTCAAGAACAAAATCAAAATGCAAT
>VMDR010032849.1:0-11567 GCA_007922815.1 Macrotus californicus
ATAGGTTGTCTATCTTGTCACTTAGTTCTTTTTCTGGAGCTTTGATCTGTTCTTTCATCTGGGCCATATTTCTTTGTCATGGTGCACCTGTTACAGGATAAAGGGTGGAGCCTTAGGTATTCAACAGTGTAGGGCAACACTCTTTGCTGCATTGGGGTGCTGTCTGTGGGGGAAAGGTCAGAGAGGGAACAATGCTGCTGGCTTGGCTCTCGACCCACTTTCCATCACTTCCTTCACTTTGCACAAGTGGATTGTGCCTTTTGGGTGCTAATTCCCAAAAGTAGTGGGTTTGTGTATATTTTAGGACCCTGTGGGCCTTTCCAATGGACTCTCATGTGAGACTGGAAGTTTCCCGTGCTGCTGCAACACCCACAGATTTTTTACAGCCAGGGATTTGGAGTGTTTAGTTTCCCGTGCTGAAGCCCTGGGTTTCAAGGTCTGTCTCGCACCCCCATTATTCCTCCCAGTTTCTCTGCACAAATGTGGGATTGATCACCTGCATGTCCTCTCTGCCCCAGTTGCCTACCAGCCTGGATGAATGTTTCTTTAATTCACAGGTGGCAAACCCAAGGCCTGTGGGCCTAATCCAGCCCTCCACCTTGTTTTATTCGACCTGGCACCTTGTTTCTACCTGACAGCAGTGCTGAGCTCTCGCTTAACAGTTAAGGAGTAGTTACATGTATACAGTCCTAAAATTACATTCGGCCCTTTGAAGGCAACTGCGAGGCTGATGTGGCCCCCAGTGAAAATGAGTTTGACTTTCCTACTTTAGCTCCTTGGTTGTTGGACTTCCATGCAAATGACTTCCTGGCAGTTCTGGTTGTTCTCTGTTTTTAAATTAGTTATTATCCTTTAGGTTGAATGAGGAAGTCAAGTGTTTCTGCCTGTGCCTCCATCTTGGCTGGATGTTTCTATAAAACGTCAGTCTTTACCTTAACTGAGCCTTTCTGTTGTCTTTTTTTGCATCTAGGATAACATACTTGACAACATACCTTTGGAATATCAAAGTAATTTTTCCCCCTGACCAGAAGCACCAGAGCAGAGACCACAAATGCCCTCATATATCAACCTATGTAAAAGAAGTGTGTGCTATTTGTTTTGTCTTTTTATCCTACCCCAGAGATTTCCTCCATTTTCTTTCTCCTGCCTCCCTAATCTACCACTCATGGATGTTTTGCAAAAAATCCCCTTTGACTCTGATGTAGAAAATAAATGGTAAAACTCGTTTTTCAGAGCATTTTCTCAATCCATTGAAACTTTGTTTCCTGGCAATTGTGGTCAGTTTAGCTCAGATAAACTCCTACAAAATTCTTATAGGCTTGGATATTTCTGACGTTGACAGTAGGGGCTGCATTGAATTTGTAGATCAGTTTGGAGAATATTGCCACTGTAACAATATTAAATATTCTGGTCCACGAACACAATTTTTTTTCCATTTAATGATAACATTTCCATTTAGGTATTTAATTTCTTTCAATGATGTTTTGTAGTTTTCAGAATATAAGTCTTACCACTCTTGTTAACATTTTTTCTAAGTATTTTATTACTTGTAATACTATTGTAATTGGAATTATTTTCTTGATTTCATTTTTTATTTGGTCATTGCTACTGTATGAAATATAATTGATATTCATATTTTGATATAACCTGCAACCTTGTTGAACTCATTGATTAACTCTAATAGTTGTTTTTTTTTTAAGCAAGTTCCTGCAGGATTTTCTATATATAAGATTATGTTTGGCAAGTAGAGCTACTTTTACTTCTTCCTTTGCAATCTGAAGCCTTTTATTTCATTTTCTTGCCTGATTGTCCCCGCGAGGACCTCCATTACAATGCTGTGTATAAGTGGCAAGAATGGATATACTTTTCTATTTCTGATCTTCACCCTTAAATATGTTGTTAGTTGTGAATTTCATGTAGGTGACCTTTTGTATATGTTTTTAATACCAAGGGGATCATACTGAGTTTGCTGATTTTTAGCCTGATTTCCCACCCAGTATCAAACAAACCTTTCTCCATGTCACTAAACCATCTTTTGTACAACCCTGTAATGGCTGCACACCGTTCTCCTGTGCGTGGCCACCGTTAGCACATCTCTTATCATTTCTCTAAGGTTAGTTATTCTAAAAATTGTCCTACAAGTGTGTGTTGTTATTCCAAGATTGTTTATTTAGGCTAAAGTCTGAAAAGTACACATCCTGGTCAAAAGGCATGGCCCTGTGATAGATTTTTCTAATTCGACTTAATATTTATTATATTATGTTCTTTCTCTAACTAACTGTCAGCTTCTTTAGGAGCGGCGCCCAGCTTTTATTTCTGGGTGTCCCGCATAGGATCTAAAACAGGCCACTGGCCTGATGGTGCTTAGGGAAAAGATTTAAATGACTGGCTATCTTTTTGCAACAAATGATTTATCCTTACACTCCCCCATTTTATCTAAGATGTTTCCACTATTTTCCTCTCATACACTTTTTATTGCATAAAATGCTACTCACGTACCTTTTGATAACATTAAATTATTTTTGTGTATTCTTTTTATCCAACTTTATTTTACACTTATCACTCCTATAGTGTTTAATCACAAAGATAGTTCAAGTCTTTTTTTTTTTCCTGTTTCTATTCCAGTCAGAGAAGGGAGTATTAAGAACTCGACCCTTAAGAATACTTTGTTTAAATAGTGCAGGGTTTGGCGAATACATAGAGTTGGTAAAAACGTAGTTTCTTTTAAGCTTATACAATATCTGGATTGAATGAATATCTTCAGCTTGTCTACACAATCATAACAGGTAGTAACAGTAAAATGTTGCAACTAGATACACACCAATTGACTGAGAAATTGGGTGTGTTTAATAGACAGTTTGTAGAGGTAGAAAAAGAGTGTGAAGAACAAGTAAACTAAAGAATGGGAGGGGAAGAGCCATTTGCACGAATGGGAAAGGGACCAAAGAAAATTCACGAAAATCTGTGCCTGGTGAATCAAGGAGGAAAAGATAATGGCTATTAGCTGTCAATGGTCTGAGCTTTCCTGCCTTTAGAGTTTACTACAAATAATGTTTTGAGATCACTGTGCTAAAGGACAAATGACATTTTGTTTAAAAAGAGAGAGAGAAATAGTCCTTATACTGGGCTCTGTTTTACTTCCAAGTTATTTTCCAAGGAATGCTGTAAGAGACTTTCTGAGATGTGACGCTTCAAAGGCTGGGTTTTTATGTCTGTATATAATCTATCTCATACATTAAAAGGGAAAGATGCTTTCAGGACATTTTACTCACCTATTAGCAAAGTCCATACCTTGTACAGTTTAAAAATTCTTGAGTTTTTTTTTTATCAAGACATCTCCACGTGCATCCCCAGCTTCTCAGCAAGGAATGCAAACGTGAAGATTGGCTTATTTAACTGATATTTCTTGAGATGCAAAATAGCAATGCCGTGTGGATCTAGGCAGCACAGGGTCCTTGTGCTTAGAGATTTTAGATTCCAAATAATGAGATAAAAATAAAATAGCACAGGCTCATAATGATGCAGTATAAAAGTCTATTGTGCAGCTTATGTATCTGAATTGCTTAAGACCAAGACTAAACGAAAATATTGAGTACCTGTGTAAGAGGTGAAAATGCTTTGGGGGAGCTATGGGGTAGTGGCTGGAGAAGTCAGGTGAGATGAGAATGTATCCTGTTGTGCTCAGAGCCACATGTTTTGGATGAGATGGAGGACTGAGAAGAAAGTATGAAGTGGTCAGATAGGATCTCCAGTGCCCCTTTATTCCCCATCAACCTATAAAGCAGGAAGCATATTTGTTCCTCCATTTTAGAAGATAAAGGGTCAGTACAAACTCTTTGAAGGAGAAGGGGAGACATGCAGTGAAAATAGGGACTGAAAGCTGTGGATCAGCATGACCTTCAAAAGAGTTCATCATCTGCCGGGGACATGGTGCTTGCTTTTGGATCCTGGAGTAGTCCCCATATAAGGCTGAGAGGGTACTTCTAAAGGCTGATGGACTAGAAGGAGATCCAGGGTGCTGAGGAAGTAATCATTATTAAAGTAATCAGCTCTGGCTGGTGTAGCTCAGTGGACTGAATTCTGGCCTGCAAATCAAAGGGTCGCTGGTTCGATTCCCAGTTGGGACACATGCCTGGTTGCGGGCCAGGTCCTTAGCAGGGTGTGCATGAGAGGCAACCACACATTGATGTTTCTTTCCCTCTGTTTCTCCCTCCCTTCCCCTCTCTAAAAATAAGTAAATAAAATCTGTGAAAAAAAAGTAATCAATTACTGGTGTATATCTTCTGCTTTGACCTCACTTTCTGCTTTCTGAGAACATTCCTCTTTATTCTTACAGCTACTACCTGTGCCTGGGCCACTACACTAGACCCCTGCTTGGCAACCCTTACAATGCCTTCCCTCCTTTTGCTTAACCATTGTTTATACTGATGATCAATCTTTTCAAAACCCCACTTTGAGCTTGTCTGATCCTGCCTCCTTGAAGTTACTGCATCAAGTTCAGACTTTACTAATCATTTTCAAGCACTTTCATAAACATGTATGAACCTCATTTCACACAGTTGTTTTCTCAAATCTTGACCTCTTGCCTCACCTGGCTCAGAATTTTTTCTCTGCTTCTGTGCCTTTGCTTAGCTATTTTCTCAGCTCCACTTCTCTCAGTTTAGATTCTGCTCATCCGTCAAGGCCCAGTCTGAATCCTATATTTAACTTGAAACCTCAGACTACCTATTTCAGCTCACAAATATTTCCTTATTTCCTTTTCTCTTTGCCAAGGTATAAGTCTTTGCTAAGATGCTGAGAAAGAAAAGACCTCATTTAACATTCTGTTGAATCCAATAGTCTCATATTTCCATTCTGCTTTCCTAACATTCAGGTGAACGTTTTGCTAATGGAGCCATGCTGGGAACAGTGGAGTACCTCAGGAGCACTGGGTACCAAGCCGTTAACACACAGCATGTGCTTGGTGACTGAGAAAGCCACATCGAGTAAGATAAAGTCATAAGGATGCAAAGTGTAGAGAAGTAATCAAACATTGAGTGGCACTAGTGTGAGATAATTTCCTAAGAAGGTAATATAATTATGAAAAAACTTGTTTCTTCTTTCTTCAAAGGCTTAGAGTGAGTGGGAGGAACAGAAAAGAAATAGTATATGGTCCGCTGTGTTGTTTGGTGCAAATACCCTGGGGAAAATGGAACCTGGACTATTTGATGGGCCCTCCAATTATGGCATGTCAACCTGGAGTGTGCTTTATTTTCTGTTCTTATTAATGGTGAAGATATCCAAGGGCAAAGAATGTGTGGCCGTGTTGACCAGGGACTGGGTTCCAAAAATAAAATAACTCACTAATTATCATCTCCTCTGTCTCCAGTCCATTTCACCACCCATAGCAATGAAGGACTCCATTTAAAAAAGTTACAATTTTATTAAAAATGCTAAATTGATTTAGTATTCTTTTTAATTTCCCAGGAGGGTTTGAAGAGATTATGAAGCCATCTATGTATGCCCAGAAGCAGTGACAATGATAGCAGGACAACCTGCCTCAGCTTTGGTGGCCCTTTCTGTTTCAAAAGTGACCTGAGTTGGGGTCATTGTCTTCACTGATTAGTTAAAGTTCTTTATCCCCCTTCAAACTAAAACCAAGGGAGACAATACTTCTCCATCTGCTTTTAGGACATGGTAGACGGGGCATTGTTTTACTGAAGCGAAGAGTTTATGTAGACTGCTTATGCAGTAATCAGAGTTTATAAAAAAGTTGAACTGGTTCATCTTTAAAAAATGTACTTATTTTTAAATTTTTAACTATAGTTTACTTTCAACATTATTTTGTATTGGTTTAAGGTGTACAACATAGTGATTAGACAATATTTTATAAAATGTTCACCCTCATATTTCCAGTACCCTCCTGGCCCTATACATAGTTATCACGATATTGTTGACTATATTTCCTGTGCTGTACTTTACATTCCCGTGACTATTCTGTAACTACCAATCTGTACTTCTCAATCCCTTCACCTTTTTGCTTAGTCCCCCAATTCCCTCCCATCCAGCAATCGCCAGTCCCGTCTCTGTTTCTATGAGCCTGTTTCAATTTTGTTTGCTTGTTTATTTTGTTCTTCAGATTCTACATCTAAGTGAAATCTATGGTAGTTCTCTCTCTCTCTGGCTGACCCATTTCAGTTAGCACTGTACCCTCTAAGTCCAACCATGCTGTGGCAAATGGTAAGATTTCGCTCTTTTTGTTGGCTAAATTATATTCCATTGTGTATCTGTCCCATAGGTTTTTTATCCACTCATCTTTTAATGCACACTTGGACTGCTCCTACAGCTTGGCTTTTGTAAATAATGCTGCAATGAACACAGGAATGCGTATATTTTTTTCAAATTAGTATTTTGGGTTTCTTCAGATAAATCTCCAGAAGTAGAATTGTGAGTATTGAGGGTCTTCAAAAGCTTAAAATTGGAGGTGGTTCATTCTTAACTTGCTTTTCTGTACAGCGTATCCTTTAGTAGTCTGGCGAAACTAACGAACCAACTTCTGTGCCAGTTAGACATCTATATTGTTTCTTAGCCCCAAGCCCACTCTTCTAAAATCCAATTTGTGATGCTGAGGAGAAAACTTTGCAAACCTCATTTCAGCATGGCCACTGGCTCCCTGCTAGATTAGGCCAATGGGGGGTACTAGCCAGAGATGACAAGGCTGGAGGAGGGAGAAGGGATTTTCTCTTTCCTGTTTGTCCCCTGCCTGTTTCTTCTGACTGTGCAATACTTTTTCTCCTTAGCATCAGCAGTGTCTTCCTACAACAACAGCTGAATTTGTTTTGCAGCTTTTCCAACACTTGCAGAGTTGGGTTATGGCTCCACTTCAGAGACATCAGCACCAGCTAGCACACCCTTCTGAGCAGTTCACGTTTCAGCTCCTCTGGTTTTTCCTCCAGGCCTCCAAGTTTTAAATGCATCACCCTCTTCCCTTTATTTTCCTAGGCCAAAGAGTGAGGCTGCTTTCTGCAACTGATATCTCCATAATACCTTCATGCTGTGGTAGGCAAATCTGTGTCCCTATTGTCTATGGCTGCTTTCATTCTGTAAGAAAAGAATTGAGTGCCCTGTGACTGCAAAGCTGAAAATAGGTACTATCTGACCATTTGTGCATACAATTTACTGAATCTTGTCACAGTGTTCTGTTTTGCCTTTTCAGTTAAGAAGTTTACATAGAACTAAAAAATATTATGTTATATTTTCTGTTTAAATAATTGATATAGTTTCTGTTTCCTGCTTGGACACTGACTGATACAAAATTTGGCTCCTCAGGTGGTCCCAGGAAACAGACACTCCAAATGTGAACTTGGGGATTGGTGTGGTCATGTTCTTGGACTTAAACTCAATCCTGAAATTAGTTGCTACTAATTCATGGTGTGCAGGAGCATCTCAAATAAATGTATGAATTCTAAGGCGGAAATAGTCTTTTCTCTTATTCATAGCCAAAGGTCTTGGCAGGTATTTTATATAAATGTTGCCAAGAGAGATGGAAGAGAGAACATGTATGAATGTTTCATTACATATCTGTTCACCAGTGGAGAAGCTACACAGTATACAGGCCCTACTGATGGTGGTGCAGCAGACAGTCACCTGCTCAGGTGGCCACTGTTGGTTGCCCACCCAGCAACCATCCTTTCCAACAGCATTGAATTATGTTTGTTTTGCAGTACGACATGTACAGCAGGCCCCTGGGTCTCCCCTTCACTGTGAGGGTGGGAGGTGAGTCTTGACTAAGCTAACCCAGCCTTAGTAATTCCCTTTGACAATGGTTGCGATTATGGGCAATGAAATGTGATGGCAAGTCTACTGAGGGGTGTCTAAGAAAGGAGAGAGCATGTGATGCATGGAGGGCAGCAATCCCGCTTCTCTCTCTTTGAGTGTGGTTAAGTGAGGCGATGATGCCTACAGCTCACGCAACCAAAATGTGATGACAAGGAGAGCAGCTGGCATCCTGAGGGGGGCAGTATGGAAAAATGGAAAGAAAGTGGCTCATCACCAATGCCACTGAGATGTTGTTTTAATCAACTAGTGTATTTGTTACACGGCAGATGTCTGTATTAAGTCACAGTTTCTGTTGGGTTTTTTGTTACTTGCATCACAAAGTATCATAACCATACCACCTTCTTAAATAAAGGGCAGCTTTACCAATGTCCATGTGCACATGTGATAGACATTTCATTCTGTCTGAGCTCTTGACACTTGAGAGTGACAGAAGTCTGTCACAGCATGCAGGGATTCTTTTAGAGCTTCAGAATTCTAGCAGCCTCATTCAGAGAGTCCGTAAGGTGCTGTCTATTTCTGAAGCTCATCAAATGAGAACACTTCAAGTCTGATAAGCATGTGCAGGGGATCTAATCCCAAACACTCCTTACAAACCTAAGTATGCTCTGGTGAGGCCTTGCTGTGCAGCATGTCATGTGTTACCATGTTATGAAACTGGCTTTGACACTTGGATGTCTACCATTTGGTGAGCGGTTAGTTATGAAATACTATTGGTTCAACAGATTATACTTCTGGAATAAAGCCTGGACTTCTGGGATCTTTTTAGTGGCTGGTTTATTTGTATTTCCAAGGCCATTTTTTCCAATAAGCCAACACAATCAAATTACATGCAGCTTTGAAGACATTCTACCTTACAGTTTGACATTTTAATTAGGACTTTAAAGAGATAATAATCACTGCCCACAACTTCCCTAATGTTACCCAGAAATGGGTCAGTTAATTAGGATCCCAGAAAAAAAACACTGCATACATTTCTTTTAAATTGTTTTTCCAAACTTCCATCACCACATCTCTTGGCTTCAACTCAGACCAAATCAAACAAACATCAGGGAAGGGTACAATCTCTCCAGCCTTCTAAAAAACCTAAGGGTGCAAATAAGGAAGTCGGTCTGTGTCCATCATCTAAAAATGTATGTTTTATCCTGCATAAAATATTTGTCTTTCATTTCGAGATTGTTTTTGAAAGGGAAACCACACCAGTACATTTCATTAGATCATTCTCTATGAAAGCCGTTAGGATCCTGGTCACCTGATCCCTTTGATTCTTCTATCTATACTTTATTTTTGTTTATCTCTTCTAGGGTAACATTACTAATGGGTGGTCCTACTAAAGAGCTTTTTAATGCTCTCTGACTGCATTAAATTCCTGCTAAGTGGATTTTACAAGGTGGAAGGAAAAATGAGTCCATCTATTATTGAGCAACAAAGGGGCCCAGGGTGTGATAGCAATTCACGAAATGAATTCTGTACTGTAGGGCGGATTATGTGTAACAGGATGCTTACTGCCTCCCCAAGCCTTGCCCCTCCCTGTCCCGTGGGTCAATAGACAAGAATGGAAATGTGGTGAATGTCTGAGTTGTTTGTCTGACGCTGTGATGTGTTTTGACACATTCAGGAGGGAGAGTTGGTTGCTGCTTCCCAGAAGGGGCTTAAGGAGTGTAACTGTATGCCACTCTGCCCTCCTGCCAGCCAAGTACCTTTAACTTCACTTTTGAACCTGATGACATGTATCTCAGTCTGCAGTTGGAATGCCAGTTGTGAGCTTTATCTCAGTTCCTGAGATCTAGCAGTTATAAAGATCTTTAAAAAAAATTTATTGGTGTGACATTGGTTAATAAAATCATATAGGTTTCGAGTATACAATTGTGTACTGCATCACCTGTATGTTGCATTGAGATTTGACCCCAAGTCAAGTCTTCTGTCACCATGTATTTGACCCCCTTCACCCTCTACTACTGCCCCACCCCCCCTTTTCCCGCTGGTCACCACCATATTGTTGTCTGTGTCTACGGGCTTTTGTTTGTTTGTTCGTTTGTTTGTTCATTTATTGGTTTCGGTTTTATATTCCACATAGGAATGAAATCAGATGGTTCTTGACTTTTCCCATCTGATTTATGTTGCCATATTTCATCCTTTCTTACGTCTGATTAGTTTTCAGTTGTATATATGTACCACCCCTTCTTTATCCAATTATCTATCGAGGGATACTTTGGTTGTTTCCATGTTATGCATTATTTTAGTTTAATAGTTGGGTGGTTGGTGGTTAATTTGAAAGGTAGCTTCAGTTTGCAACTTCATGGAGAATTTCTTTTTCAATGTCCTGGTAAATGAATCTGCTTCACTCTTGTTCATGGTCGGAGCAGGTGCACCAAGAATCAAATGAAATTCAAGCTTTAAGACCCCTCGCCCACACAAGCCTCTTCCTAGTCTCTGGCAAGAGCTCTTGCAATATGTTCTCACATTATCACATATTTTTTTTTGTAATATTTGAACATATCAAATAATCTAAGAACAATTAGTTATCATTACTGTACTTTTATGATCAATTTTATATTCTCTATTTTTAAAGAAGGACCTCCAAATCACACAACCTTTAGGCCTGCAGACCTGGATCTCTCTCTGTTAATCATAGAAGTACTTTTTCTTTAAAGGTTGTGGGTCCTAGAGTAGAAAAGTGTGATGTGTCCAGATCATCAGTAGGTGGTTTTTCAAGGTAGCTATCCAAGGTAGCTCTCTATGCAAAAGAATGTCCTTCAGGCAGACAAAGCTTTTTGGCAAGTCTTGTTCTCCTTGTTACCATGTTTCCCAGAGATTTCTCCAATTCTGAGACATTTCTCTGATCCTGAGGCTTTAAATCAATTAAGATATGTGCAGCATTTAGGATGGTGAATGTGCACTGTTAAGTCCTCAGTGAATGCTAGCTATAATAATTATTGTTACATTAATTTTTTCCAAATTTTGCAGCCTTGTGTATATCATAGTATTGTCACCCTGAGAAATGCACCATTTCCCAGATGTGTCATTTGATTTTTCTTCTGCTATGACAAATATTTGCTTCACAACTTTAAGCCATCTGGGAGAATTCTATTATAAATGTTTCCATGATGGGCCACCAAAAGTGGTATGGCTTAATGCCATGGCCCAAGGTGACAGAGTGAAGAGCATAGGGACTGAGTGCTGCCTCATTGTTTACTAGCTTTGTGACCACCCTAACTTCACTTCCTTCACTTGGGGAAGAAAGATACAATTCTCTTACAGGGATGTTTGGGGAGTAAGCATGCAAAGCACTCCTGACAGTGTCTAGAACAGGCTAGGGACTTTGAAAGGGAATTGTGACTGTGTCAGGCCTCTCCCGATGACCCAGAGTCTGAACCCAAAGGGAGGCACCCTGAATGGAGAAGTTCAGATGATTTTATGTTGGGTGGGGAGATATTCCAAGGCATGGTAATTTGTCTAGTGTTTCCTAAATCTGGTATAGTTAAAATTTCCATGCCCGTGAACAGCTCTGTGTTTCCTAAGACAGAGGGTAGAGAACAATGAGAAGGTAAAATGCTGGCATTCTTAGGAATGCTGATAAGTTAACTCACAGGCTCACTTAATAGGCTTTTATAGCACTGAAATAGAATTCTAAGTCTGAGTAACACAATCTGAGGCCTACTAGAATTTAATAAAAAATGTTACCAGGATGAAATCTAAATTTATTTGCTGAATTGATCTAAGCTTGTACTAGATTTATACACAGATTTAAG
>VMDR010032850.1:0-11562 GCA_007922815.1 Macrotus californicus
CTCAGGATACTTCAGTTAAGAAAAAGAATGAAGTTATAAGGGTGATGCAAAGGAAACACCCATATTCTCCCATTTGCATGAAAATAACATTGTTAATCTTAAAGGGATGAACAGGCCACTATCATGAGCATACTTTATGTAAAGGAGAAAATTTAGGCTCCAAACTTCATTAGGACGCTGAGGAAAAAAGGATGAATAAAGACAGATTATTGTTAATATAAAAAGGTAAATACTTATGTGGTTTTCTCCCCTTTGCCAAAGTTATAATAAAGTTCTATGGTTTATTCAATAGGCAACATGTTAGAACCTAGTATGATATGACAGTGTGTGACATTGTGATTTATAAAAAAGAATTATCAGCTTGATCTTCCTTTCTGGCACAGAGCTAAAAAAAACCCTTGAAGTTTTCTTTTTTAAAGAATATTAAAATTAGCACACATTTTGCACACTTAAAATATTTTGGTAAAATACATATAACAAAATTTACTACCTTTACCATTTTTTTTAGGTGTACAGTTCAGTAGTGTTACATATATTAACATTGTTGTGCAGCCAGTTTCCAGGAGTCTTTTCATCTTGCAAAACTGAAACTCTGTACCCATTACACAGTAACTCCCCAGCCCCTCTCCCTGTAGCCCATTCTATTTTCTGTCTTTATGAATCTGACTAGCCTACCTACCTCATGTAGGTGGACTCGTACAGTGTTTGCCTTTTTGTGATTGGCTTATTTTACTTCTCATCATCTCAAGATTTATCCAAATTGTAGCATGTGACAGGATTCCCCTCCTTTTTAAGGCTGAATAATATCCCCTTCATTCATTCATCAACGGGCTCTTGGGTTGCTTCCACTTTTTGCTATTGTGAATAATGTTGCCATACATATGGGTATAGAAATATCTCTTACAAATCCTGCTTTCAATTCTTTGGGTATATCCAGACAAGGAACAGCTGGATCATATTAGTTCTATTTTTAATTTTTGAGGGACCGCCCTACTCATTTCCACAGTGGCTGCTCCAGTTTTTGTTCCTACCACAGTATACAAGGTTCTAGTTTCTCTACATTTAAAAAAAATTATATATATATATATATATATATATATATATATATATATATATATATATTTATTTATTTATTTATTTATTTACTTGAGAGCGAGAGAGAGAGAGAGAAAGAGACATCGATTTGCTGTTCCACCCAGTCATGCCTTCACTGGTTGACTCTGTGCCCTGACAGGGATTGAACCTACAACCTTGGCATATGGGGCAACAGTCCAAATAACTGAGCTACCCAGCCAGGGTAGGTTCTCTACATTTTTACCAACCCGCAATATTTTGTTTTTCATAGCAGCCATCCTAATTGGTGTGAGGTAGTATCTCTTTATGGTTTTGTGCATACACTTTTAAAAAAGAAACCGCTGATGGTGGCTTTGAACCTCACTTCAGATGTGCACTCACTCCTCAGCCCTCAGCCCTCAGGGCTCAGAAGCAGGGGAGCCCTCTAAGCCTAGACTCAGAACACAGTAGGTCTGCAGGAGTTGCTGCTTTCCTCTTTCTCCTCTTTCTTTAATCTGGCACTCAGAGCCTACTTTGCCCTTGGCGACAGAAGTTTTCATCCCTTGTAAATTCAGGTGATGAGAGTGACGAAGGCGTCTTCTGTTATGTTGATGATGTGACTTTTAGAATGCTCCTACACTGCCTAGGGGTGGGAGCTAGTCACCAGAGGAATGAACCAAATAATTAGAGCAAGGGTGTCAAACTCATTTTCACGGTGGGGGGTGGGCACCAGCTGGCTTGCCTTCAAAGGGCCAAAAGTAATTTCAACTCCTTAAACTCTTTAACAGTTAAGGACTCGTTACACTTATACAGTCCTAAAATTATTTCGGCCCTTTGAAGGCAACCAGGAAGCTGATGTGGCTACAGGTGAAAATGAGTTTGACACCCCTGAATTAGAGGGTTGAGACTTTCAGTGCCATCCCCCTGATCTTTGGGAAGAGGAGAGGGGCTGGAGGTTGAATTCATTACCACCAGGCAATGATTTAGTCAACTGTGCCTATGTAATGAAGTCTCCATACAACTCAAAAGGACAGGGTTCAAAGAGCTTCTCGGTTGGTGACCTTGTGGAAATTGAGGGAGAGTGGTGCTCCCACAGAGTGTGGAAGCTCTGAGTCCTTTTCTTATACCTTGCCCCATGCACCTCTTACATCTGGCTATTCCTGAGTTATGTCTGTTTATAATAGATTGGTAATCTTGTGAGTAAACTGGTTTCCTGAGTTTTGTGAGACACCTTATAAAATTAATCAAACCCAAGGATGGAGACATGGGAACCCCTGATCTATAGTCAGAAATACAGATAACACCCTGGAATTGTGACAGTGTCTGATGTGGGGTGGGGTGGGGCAGTCTTGTGGGACTCAGTCCTCAACCTGTGGAATCTGAGGCTGTGTCTCAGTCGATAGTGTCAGAAGAGCTGAAATATGGGACACCTAGCTGGTGTCCTGAGCATTGCTCGTTGGAGTGAAGACCCCTCTTTCTACCAACCCCCAACACACACACACACACACACACACACACACACACACACACACACTCTGGAATTGGTGATCAGAGCACCTATTTACAGTGTAATTAGCTGATTACTTTAGCATCTGTTCCTAGACCCCTATGACAGGCTAGACTAATTCTGCTGAGTAGCAATTTGCTATTTTGTGCTTCATTGTATGTCTGAGTTTTGTCCACATGGGAGGATTTGGTATTTTTTTTCCTGCTTTAAAGAGATAACACAGAAGTAGAGAGTTATTCATGCTAGCAAGCACTATAAATTCAAGTGAGCTTTTTGATTCTTTTGAATTTTTGTAAAGTTGCGGAGATGTAAGTGATATTAGCATAAAGCTTAAATAGTAATAAATGTTTGCATTGTTTAATGTCTTGTCTCCTCTGGAACGCTAGTCACACGCACAATGTGTAGGATAATCCTGTTTGGAAACCACAGGCACCTTACAGAGCTCTGGCTGTCAGTTCCAAACCCAAAACTCTCCAAGGAGGGTTTTCTAGTTATATTTTAAGAAGAGTCTGAGGAATCTAGCATAAAAATCACTCCTCCTTATATTCCATAGCTCCTATGGCTATGGAAACATTAGACATTGAAAGTAAGACTTGATTTTGTTTGTTCCTTTGTTTTAATTTTCTGATTTGGTCAGTGCTCCAACTAGAGAGGGACTGGTTAAAAATGTTGAGTCCCTTCCATTGAGAGGTGCCTTCCTAATTATCTCTGTTGGAATCCTTCATTTTGGGACCTTATACAAAGAGCATAAGTTTTAGCTAACAAGTTAATATAACTGAAGTGAGCTGTTCTCAATATGTTTATAGCTTTAATAAGCATCATTAACTGTATGTATGTTCATAGTTCTCTATAACATAAGAAAAATATAAAGGAGTATCTGCTACAATGTTCTTTCTTGCTCTTTATTATGGTGTTAGGAAGGCCCTTAGGGCTGGGATAGTATTTTTTTCCCCCTGATATGTTGGTTTTACACTTCCAACATGTGTGTATATATATAAATAAAATGTATGCACATATGTATATATAATATATATAAATACTATATATACATATATAATATAATATATATATATGATATGTATACACCCACAGACCTACCTACTATGTAGTTGCCCATATCAGGCAACTGTCATGCTCACATCTTATGCAATAATATCAATAGTAGAGGGTGTTTTGTTTCATTGAGAGTCACGGGATATGGGGCAAAGAGCATTAGAATTAGTCACATAGACCTATATTTTAATCTGCCCCTGTTGTGTGTTACCTGTGGGATACTAGACAAATTACTTAACCTTCAACACTCTTAGTCTCCTTATCTGTGGAATGAGGTTAATAACACCTGCTTTATGGATTTGCTATGATAAAGTAATTTATTTAAAAGCTCAACATATAGTGGACCTCAAATAAATGTCCAATGAACTTCTATTACATCATTCCTTTCTTCTCGGACTATAATAGATCAAAGTTTATTCTTTAGAGCAAGAGTTCTCGAAGTGTGTTCATGGGATCACCAGCCTCAGCATCACCTGGGAGCTTATTGGAAATGCAAGTTCTTGGGTCCCATCACGGACTCCTGTGTCAGAAATTGCAAGAGTAAAGCCAAGTAGTCTGTGGACTTTTCCAGGTGATTGTGGTACATGATAAAGTTTAAGCACCACTGCCCTCAAGTATGTTTCCTGTTTAAACCAGAGTTCAACAGTTTTGTTTCTATTATTATGTTATTTCTGAACACGTTATTGACGTGCAGCTTTCCAGTATAAGGCCCCAGCCTGCCCTCTCTGTTCTTGCTGTTGTCCTGGAGAGAGATGGAGCCGAGGGGGCATGGAGCAATAAAGGTGGCTGACTCCAAGATGGAGGACCAGCACTGAATAAAAAGTTTCTTTGTTCTGTTTCTTCAGCAATGCTTGGGCCACACTGGCTTCACATTTTACAATTTCAGCCAATTTAATGAATGTGAGATTGTATAAATTTCTGGGTTAAATTTACATTTTCCTAATTCTAATGTTTATTGTCTCTTCAATTGTGGACTGGCCACTTGCTTGCACTGCTGTGAAATGCTGGCCATGTCTGTTAGTCATTTTTCTGTAAGTCTACTTAGCTGTTTCTTTTTTCCCACTTTATGGAGACATAATTGACATATGATGTTGTGTAAGTTTAGGATATACAATGTGTTGATTTGACATCTGTATTGAAAAGAATTGCCACCGTCATGTGAGCTAGCACTTCCTTCACGTCACATAATTGCCATTTCTCTTCTGTGATTCTCACTTCATGTCTACTCTCTGGGCAGCTTTGAAGCATGTAATACAGTGTTACTGCATGTAATCACCATGTTGTACGTTAGATTCCCAGAACTGTTTCATCTTGTAACTGGAAGCTTGTACCCACATCTATCAACTGACTTGTGCCCCCCGCTCCTTGCATATATATATATATAATACCTGAATCGTCGTTCTGGTTTTTTTTGGTAGCTCTTTGAGTTTGCTTAAAACAGCTATTTTGAATCTTTCTCAGGTACATTGTGGGTTTCTCGTCTGTGGGTTCGGTCAGTAGATTGACTCAGTCCTTTGGTGGTGTCACATTTTCTTGTTTTTCATGTGGCCGTCTTCACACCCAGAATAGCAGCCCCCTCTTCCAGTTTTACTGACTTCTGGCAGAAATAGCTGTTATCTGTTCTGCTAGATTCTTTCTTTTTAACCAATAGTTCTTTTTTTCTCATTTAAATTTTTTTTATTTTTAATTACAGTTTATATACAATATTATATTAGTTTCAGGTATACTACATAGTGATGAGACATTTATATAACTTATGAAGTGATCACACTGATAAGTCCAGCACCCATCTGCAGCCACACATAGTTATAACAATATTATTGATATATTCCCTTTGCTGTCCTTTACATGCCCATGACCATTTTGTAACTGCCAATCTGTACTTTTCCATTCCTTTTCCCTTTTCACCCATCCCCCCAACCTACATCCCATCTCCATCTGACAATCATCAAAATGTTGTTTGTATCTGAGTTTGTTTCTGTTTTGTTGGTTCCTTTATTTTGTTTTTTAGATTCTACATATAAGTGAAATCACATGGCATCTGTCTTTCTCTGCCAGACATGCCACTCAGCACAGTATTCTTAAGGTCCTTCCATGTTGTTGCAGATGGCAAGCATCCATTCTTTTTTCATGGCTGAGTAACATTGCATTGTACCTATGAACCACTTCTTGATCTGTTTTTTGCCGAACACTTAAGGAGCTTCAATAGCTTAGCTATTTAATACGTTAATGCTGCAATGAACTTAGGTTGCATATGCCTTTTTGAATTAGTGTTTTGGATTTCTTTCAATTACTACCAGATCTGGAATTGCTTGGTTCTTCTTCATCTGTTTTAACCTTTGTTTTAAAGTCTATTTTTGTCTGATATAAGTATTACTATACAAGCTTTTTGTCTGTTTCCATTTTCATAAAATAGATTTTTCTGTCCCTTTATTTTCAGTCTGTGTGTGTCTTTTGATCTAAAGTGAGTCTCTTGTAGACAGCATATGCAAAGGTCAGTCACTACTTACATTGAAAGTAATTGTTGGTAGATATGTATTTGTTGCCATTTTATTACTCATAATTTTGATATTTTCTTCTTCTTCTTAAAGACGTTCCTTTAACATTTGTTATAATACTGGTTTGGTGGTGATGAACTCCTATAGCTTTTTCTTGTCTGGGAAGTTCTTTATCTGTCCTCGGATTCTAAATGATAACTTTGCTGAGTAGAATAATGTTGGTTGTAAGTCCTTGCTTTTAATCACTTTGAATATTTCATGCGCCTGCTGAGTCTTCCCTTTGGTTGTGTCACTTGTGGATGGTGCTCTGGTGTGGCCTGAAGCTAGCCACTGGGTGTGTTGGTTCTGGGGCCTCTTGGCAGGGGCTCTGGTGCAAGCCAAGGTCAGACGCTGCCTGTGCCCTGCCTGGGGACATTTAGTATGATCTAAAAAGTGATATGCAGATGGTTGCTACTTTGTGCTGGGCTTAGAGGTGCCTGGGGGAGGCTAAGTTGGAAACAGAGGTTGGCTGCCACTAGTGCCAGACATGTGGCTGCTTAGAAAGAAGGCCAGATGGTGCTTGTGTGGAATTTTGTGAACCTTTGAAAGATTTTAGGAAAGTCATCAGCATGAGCCACAATGTGCCATATGCATGCCAAAGCCATTGAAAGTGGCTTGGGTGGGCCTGCAAGTTGGGTGGAGTGGAGTCTCAAGGAATTACCAAGGTGGGGTGAACAATGTTAGCCAGGTTTATGGTGACTGAGACATGTTTTCCACCTACTGCCTCTGTAGGGGGAGGACTCAGCAAAGGAACAATGGCCTCCGCCAGCACTTTTCTCTGGGAGAAAGCTGCATTTCCAGGCCTTGCCCTGAAGTCAGACATTTCAGTTCCTTCTCATATGTCTCTGACACCTTCTGAGCTGCTGCCTCAGTGCAGGAGCTCAGAGCAAGTGAGTCCATCATTAAGTCTGTGTGTGTGCCCTTTAAGAAGAACACCTGGTACTCCAGATGCCCTCAGTGTCACTCAGCCATGATCCCTGCTGGTTTTCACAGCCAAAATTATGGGACTTCTCTTCCTGGCCTGGGAACCCTGCGCTGCGGAACCTGGTTGGGGATTGGGAGCCCTCGCTCTTCAGCGGGAATTTCTGCAGCAGAGATAACCCTCCTGGCTTTTAACTACCACGTGTGGGTGTGAGACCAGTTCATTCAGCATCTCCACCCCTTCTACCAGTCTCAGGTGGCTTCTTCCTTATGTGCTTAGTTATGACTTCTGTTCAACTAGACTTCAGGAGGTTGTTAACAATGGGTGTTCTGTATTTTAGTTGCAATTTTGATATGGTTTTTGGAGGAGGTGAGTACAGCATTTACCTGCTCTTCCATCTTGACTGTCCTGCTAGGTTCTGAGGCTTTCTCTGGCCTTCTATAGACATACCTGCTCCAGGCTCCTTGCACCCTCTTGTGGCAGAATTTTTAAAGCTTCTCTGGATCCTACAACACACTAGGCACTTGGAGTCCTGACAGTCTGTCTTTTGCTTGCCCAAAGGTGGTGCTACAAGTTCGTGGTCTCTCTCTGGCGCATAGATTTAGGCATGCTTCCTCCATGCTCACTGGTATTCCAGGGCTCCTAAGCTGCCACATTCAGGAAGGCAAACAGGTAGCCAGTAGCAGATGGGTTTGTGTGTAGATATGGTACATAGGGTGCCCAGAATGTGTGGATCAGGTGGGGCTTTCTCAGCAGTTTGTGGGCAGGCTACTTGGTGGATTTCCTCACACAGTTAGTATAAACTGAGTCCCTTTAATGTCCTTTGGGAACATTAAGTCTTATGCACTTCCTCTGATTACTCTCGTTCCTTTCCCCAGTCATGGGGCACCTGGTTTAATACTCTGGATGGTGTGAGAGAAATGTGAGTCTCTTTGACAGTGTCAGCCCAGCTGGGGATGCTGGCTGCTCACCACATGCTCTCCCTTTTCCCCACAATTGTGGCTGCGAAACTCTCTCTTGACCCTAAGCTGTGCAGCCCACTCCAATGCAACTAAACTATTTTTGTTTGTTTTTACCCCAGCTTAGTGGTGGATCTTCTCTTCTGGAAATCTGGACTTCCACAAAGGCTCTCTCATCCATGGGTCTCAGGCAGTGTTCTCCAGAGGTTCCTGGGCTCCAGTGGAGAGGGGCTGGAGCTGGTTCACAGGCCACATCAGGGTCAAAGCTGGGACTGAGGTCTGTCTGCCTATTACTTAATGCACAGGTGGGTGAGACCCCTCCCGAGTCCTTTGGCATAGGGTGTAGCACCACATTTTCTTTCTTGGTAGACAGCTGAGTTGTTCCCACGTCTTAGCTATTGCAAATAATGCTTCAGTAAACATAGGGGTGCATGTATCTTTTCAAATTAGTGTTTTTGTTTTCTTTGGATAAGTATCCAGAAATGGAATGGTTGGATCATATTTTTAATTTTTTGAGGAAACTTCATACTGTTTTCCACAGTGGCTGCACCAGGTTACACTCCCACCAACAGTGCAGGAGGATTCCCTTTTCTCCACGTCCTCGCCAGCACTTGTTCTCTCTTGCCTTTTTGATAATAGTCCTCACCACAGGTACGAGGTGATAGCTTGCGGTTTTCATTTCAGCCAGTGTTTTCTTTTTCTCAGCTCTACTTTCAATACATTGCTTTATATTTTATACACAAATAAATATGTTTCTTTAGATATTTATTTGACAACTACAATATTCAAAATTGATTCTGAGGTTTCTGTTGGACTCAGGCCTTCTGACAGCCCATTCTCGGCTCGTAATTCCAGTAGTGGTTGTTGCTAAGTGGTCTTCTCTAGTCCATCATCAATCAAAATCTTGTTCACTTATGGAAATTCATTTGAAATTTTCTCCTTTGTAAGGCCTTCCAGATTCTTTTGACTAGAAGTAATTACTCTTTAATTCTTATACTACATTTCATTGGTATTTCTATTTAGCCCTGAATTATTTCTTCTTTGTTTACCTATCATCTTCCACAGAGTTTGTGAGGCCCTTGATAGTAGGGATGACATCTTACTTTTGTACTCCCCGCACCAATCTGGCTCCTGTCCAATATGGAGAGACAAAATTGGGTAATGGGGGAGTGAAAAGTTAGAGTCAACCAGCGTTTGAGGTTAGCTTTTACTGTGTGACCTTGGCCTAATTACTGGACCCAAGTCTCATGAACATTAAGACAGGATTAAATGAAGTAGTGTGTATAAAAGGGCTAGCACATAGTAGGTACTCAGTATGAATACGCATGGCTTTCCCTAATAGAGGAATGTGTTTGTGGTGATTAATCTGGTATATCATTTACAAATTATGTGAAAATCACACCGAGTTTTCCTTCAGGGCCACAAGTAAAGAAAGCTTGTCCCAGTCTGCACTTGTCAAAGAAACACCAGCTTCAGGTTATTTGGATAGGATTCTTTGCAAAGCACTTCCTGAGGGGTTCTTGGAGTTATTACTTCTGTTGTTTCTTTCTGGGTAATAATCATTTTATCACATTAGTTTTCTGAGGAAGATACCAGAGTCCTACCTGCTTCTTCCGTCTGGAGCTTTGTTGCAGTGGCACTTGGAGGACTGGCATCCCAGGTTCTCAGGGAAGGTCAAGGAATTAGCATTTGTTGTACCTAGAGGCATGATTTTGACCAGGAACCCTAACACTGTTGACTACTAGGTATAGAAACCTGTGCAAACATTTATATAAGGCATGATTAATTAGGTCAACACTTGCATTGTGAACAAGTGATACATAATTTTGAGAGTGTGGCTTAGGAAAAACACGATACCAATATTCCTTTCCTTAGACCTTTTCAGTATCTCCCAATAGTCACCAAAAGAAGTCAAAATTTTTAAGCCTCTCATTTAAATGACTACACGACTCACCACACCCTACCTGACCAAACACTTCTCGCAATTTCTTCTTTTATCGTCCGTGCTCCTACTTCTCTCTGTATTTTGCTGCCCCCTTCCCTGCTTGGAATGTTCCAGGGTAACCCATTTTTCTAAACCCAGCTCAAATACTACCTTTTTCAGGTGGCCTTTCTTAACCAACAACTAAGAATTCATATTTCACTTAGTTATTGAATTAAAAAACATTTTTATGGTGCTACTGTGTATCAGTTATTGAGCTGGGGCATAAATCTGTTTACTTTTAATAAGCTCAGGCCCATTGGGAGATAAGAAATAAAGTAATATTATCCTGTCAACTGGTATAGTAGTTCAATGGAGTTCTATGAGAGTGTGGAGAACAGAAAACCAGTCTAGCTGATCTGTTGAGAATACCTACCTGTGGTTTCTTCAACCTGGTTGTCCCCCATGGGCTAGTTTGGGATTATTCATAGCATGGTGTCTGAATTCTAAAAGCAATTGTCCTAGGAAAGCAAGGAGAAAGGTTATGGCATATTTTTAGTGGAAGGTCACTTAGGATCATTTCCACTGTTTTCTATGGTCAGTCAGTCACAAAGAGCCACTCAGGTTCAAAGAAGTGGACACAGACCTTGCCACTTAATAAAAAGAATGCCAAAGCCACATTTAACAAGAGTATGTGGGCCAGGAGATGTTGTTGCTATCTTGGAGAATAAGAACTGCCACATGTCCCCATTTACCTTCTGTTTACTTTCCCATGCACTCCCTAAGGAAACCCTTAAAACACCAAGGGTCTGTGAGTTTGTCTCAAAACTTGTAAGAATTGGTGTGCTATGGAGATCATGCACATTTTTGGAGATGGATTTGGGGGAGGAGGCTCCTGAGGAATGGGATGGGTAGTTGCAGCCTACAGGAATGGAAAAGACTACCAAGGCCCTAGGCAGAGAAGAGGAAGGAGAGCCCAGAGCAGCCCAGACCTGACTGGGGTTTTCTATCAAAGATTGGTATATTAAGCCTTATTTATCTTAATTGAGATGCAAATAATTAATTGCATGGTAAAAAATAATGAATTTTTGCTTAAGTTTTATTTGTTACACTTAAATAATCAATCTGAATAAATAAAGCTTAAGCCTTATTGATTAATCTTTATTTACCATTGAATGTGAATGGGCTTGTCTGCTTGCTTGTGACAGGAATTTAATGGTTCCTAGTGAGCATCGTGCCTCAGGGGGTAAAGGAAGTGTTCAGACTATGAAGTTAGTCTCTTGGGGTTGGGATTGGGGCAAAGGGTAATGTTTTGACTTCTGAGCCCATTACTAAATCTTTTACTGTTTATATTACTTAGTGATTCAGTATGTAATACTCCTAAGGGTCCAAAATTTGTTCATGGACATGTGAGTTTTAATTCCCTCTTCGTTACTAATAGCTGAGTGAAATCAGAAAATTATTGACTTTGGAACCTCCATTACCTTATTAACAAAATGGGAAGAATAATAGTATCTCTCTGAGTTCTTATTAAGGATTAAATATGATCGGGTCATAATGTTCCTAGTTAACACAATTTCTTGAGCGTTTGTTCTGCATTCAGCCTCTTA